>CAKAJE020000170.1:0-106707 GCA_916610135.2 Macropis europaea | reverse complement strand
CCACGCGCTCTAAGATGCCGCCTAGCCCAGTACGCTATCTGTAATAGGAGCGACGTAAATTGAACAAATGTGAGAGAATTTCGTTGAATTCTTATATTAACCTTAATGTAAAATGATCTAATCGGGTCTCTGTTCGCCCTACCCTAGAAGTTTAATAGTGCATTTTACTCGCCATTCCACGCGCTTTAAGATGCCGCCTAGCCCAGTATGCTATCTGAAATAGGAACGACGTAAATTGAACAAATGTGATAGAATTTCGCTGAATTCTTTTATTAACCATAATGTTAAATGATCTAATCGGGTCTCTGTTTGCCTTATCCTAGAAGTTTAAGAGTGCATTTTACTCGCCATTTCATGCGCTTTGAGATGCCGCCTAGCCCAGTATGCTATCTGAAATAGGAACGACGTAAATTGAACAAATGTGATAGAATTTCGCTGAATTCTTATATTAACCAAAATATAAAATGATCTAATCGGGTCTCTGTTTGCCCTACCCTAGAAGTTTAATAGTGCATTTTACGAGCCATTTCTTGCGCTTTGAGATGCAGCTTAGCCCAATACGCTATCTGAAATAGGAGCGACGTAAACTGAACAAATGTGATAGAATTTCGCTGAATTCTTATATTAACCAAAATATAAAATGATCTAATCGGGTCTCTGTTTGCCCTACCCTAGAAGTTTAATAGTGCATTTTACTCGCCATTTCATGCACTTTGAGATGCCGCTTAGCCCAATACGCTATCTGAAATAGGAGCTACGTAAGTTGAACAAATGTCACAGAATTACGCTGAATTCTTATATTAACCGTAATATAAAATGGACTAATCGGGTCTCCGTTTGCCTTATCCTAGAAGTTTAATAGTGCATTTTACTCGTCATTTCATGCGCTTTGAGATGCCGCTTAGCCCAATACGCTATGTGAAATAGGAGCGATCTAAATTGAACAAATGTGATAGAATTTTGCTGAATTCTTAAATTAACCATAATATAAAATGATGTAATCGGGTCTTTGTTCGCCCTACCCAAGAAGTTTAATAGTGCATTTCTCTCGTCATTTCATGCGCTTTGAGATGCCGCTTAGCCCAATACGCTATCTGAAATAGGAGCGACGTAAATTGAACAAATGTGATAGAATTTCCCTGAAATGTTATAGTAAACAAAATATAAAATAATCTAATCGGAACTCTGATTGCCCTATCATAGAAGTTTAGTAGTGTATTTTACTCGCTCTTCCACGCGCTTTAAGATGCCGCCTAGACCAGTACGCTATCTGAAATAGGAGCGACGTAAATTGAGCAAATGTGATAGAATTTCGCTGAATTTTTATTTTAACCTTAATGTAAAATGATCTAATCGGGTCTTTGTTCGCCCTACCCTAGAAGTTTAATAGTGCATTTCACTCGTCATTTCATGCGCTTTGAGATGCCGCTTAGCACAATATGCTATCTGAAATAGGAGCGACGTAAATTGAACAAATGTGATAGAATTTCGCGGAATTCTTATTTTAACCTTAATGTAAAATGATCTAATCGGGTCTTTGTTCGCCCTACCCAAGAAGCCTAATAGTGCATTTCACTCGCCATTTCATGCGCTTTGAGATGCCGCTTAGCCCAATAGGCTATCTGAAATAGGAGCGATGTAAATGGAACAAATGTGATAGAATTTTGCTGAATTCTTAAATTAACCATAATATAAAATGATGTATTCGGGTCTCTGTACGCCCTACCCAAGAAGTTTAATAGTGCATTTCTCTCGTCATTTCATGCGCTTTGAGATGCCGCTTAGCCCAATAGCTATCTGAAATAGGAGCGACGTAAATTGAACAAATGTGATAGAATTTCGCTGAATTCTTATTTTAACCTTAATGTAAAATGATCTAATCGGGTCTTTGTTCGCCCTACCCTAGAAGTTTAATAGTGCATTTCACTCGTCATTTCATGCGCTTTGAGATGCCGCTTAGCCCAATAAGCTATCTGAAAGAGCAGCGACCTAAATTGAACAAATGTGATAGAATTTCGCTGAATTCTTATATTAACCATAATATAAAATGATCTAATCGGGTCTCTGATTGCCCTACCCTAGAAGTTTAACAGTGCATTTTACTCGCCCTTTCGTGCGCTTTGAGATGCCGCTTAGCCCAATACGCTATCTGAAATAGGAGCGACGGAAATTGAACAAATGTGATAGAATTTCGCTGAATTCTTATATTAACCAAAATATAAAATGATTTAATCGGCTCTCTGATTGCCCTATCATAGAAGTTTAGTAGTGCATTTTACTGGCCCTTCCACGCGCTTTAAGATGCCGTCTAGGCAAGTACACTATCTGAAATAGGAGCGACGTATGTTGAACAAATGTGATAGAATTACGCTGAATTCTTATATTGACCGTAATATAAAAAGATCTAATCGGGTCTCTGTTTGCCTTATCCTAGAAGTTTAATAGTGCATTTTACTCACCATTCCACGCGCTGTAAGATGCCGCCTAGCCCAGTACGCTATCTGTAATAGGAGCGACGTAAATTGAACAAATGTGAGAGAATTTCGTTGAATTCTTATATTAACCTTAATGTAAAATGATCTAATCGGGTCTCTGTTCGCCCTACCCTAGAAGTTTAATAGTGCATTTTACTCGCCATTCCACGCGCTTTAAGATGCCGCCTAGCCCAGTATGCTATCTGAAATAGGAACGACGTAAATTGAACAAATGTGATAGAATTTCGCTGAATTCTTTTATTAACCATAATGTTAAATGATCTAATCGGGTCTCTGTTTGCCTTATCCTAGAAGTTTAAGAGTGCATTTTACTCGCCATTTCATGCGCTTTGAGATGCCGCCTAGCCCAGTATGCTATCTGAAATAGGAACGACGTAAATTGAACAAATGTGATAGAATTTCGCTGAATTCTTATATTAACCAAAATATAAAATGATCTAATCGGGTCTCTGTTTGCCCTACCCTAGAAGTTTAATAGTGCATTTTACGAGCCATTTCTTGCGCTTTGAGATGCAGCTTAGCCCAATACGCTATCTGAAATAGGAGCGACGTAAACTGAACAAATGTGATAGAATTTCGCTGAATTCTTATATTAACCAAAATATAAAATGATCTAATCGGGTCTCTGTTTGCCCTACCCTAGAAGTTTAATAGTGCATTTTACTCGCCATTTCATGCACTTTGAGATGCCGCTTAGCCCAATACGCTATCTGAAATAGGAGCTACGTAAGTTGAACAGATGTCACAGAATTACGCTGAATTCTTATATTAACCGTAATATAAAATGGACTAATCGGGTCTCCGTTTGCCTTATCCTAGAAGTTTAATAGTGCATTTTACTCGTCATTTCATGCGCTTTGAGATGCCGCTTAGCCCAATACGCTATCTGAAATAGGAGCGATCTAAATTGAACAAATGTGATAGAATTTTGCTGAATTCTTAAATTAACCATAATATAAAATGATGTAATCGGGTCTTTGTTCGCCCTACCCAAGAAGTTTAATAGTGCATTTCTCTCGTCATTTCATGCGCTTTGAGATGCCGCTTAGCCCAATACGCTATCTGAAATAGGAGCGACGTAAATTGAACAAATGTGATAGAATTTCCCTGAAATGTTATAGTAAACAAAATATAAAATGATCTAATCGGAACTCTGATTGCCCTATCATAGAAGTTTAGTAGTGCATTTTACTCGCTCTTCCACGCGCTTTAAGATGCCGCCTAGACCAGTACGCTATCTGAAATAGGAGCGACGTAAATTGAACAAATGTGATAGAATTTCGCTGAATTTTTATTTTAACCTTAATGTAAAATGATCTAATCGGGTCTTTGTTCGCCCTACCCTAGAAGTTTAATAGTGCATTTCACTCGTCATTTCATGCGCTTTGAGATGCCGCTTAGCACAATATGCTATCTGAAATAGGAGCGACGTAAATTGAACAAATGTGATAGAATTTCGCTGAATTCTTATTTTAACCTTAATGTAAAATGATCTAATCGGGTCTTTGTTCGCCCTACCCAAGAAGTCTAATAGTGCATTTCACTCGCCATTTCATGCGCTTTGAGATGCCGCTTAGCCCAATAGGCTATCTGAAATAGGAGCGATGTAAATTGAACAAATGTGATAGAATTTTGCTGAATTCTTAAATTAACCATAATATAAAATGATGTATTCGGGTCTCTGTACGCCCTACCCAAGAAGTTTAATAGTGCATTTCTCTCGTCATTTCATGCGCTTTGAGATGCCGCTTAGCCCAATAGCTATCTGAAATAGGAGCGACGTAAATTGAACAAATGTGATAGAATTTCGCTGAATTCTTATTTTAACCTTAATGTAAAATGATCTAATCGGGTCTTTGTTCGCCCTACCCTAGAAGTTTAATAGTGCATTTCACTCGTCATTTCATGCGCTTTGAGATGCCGCTTAGCCCAATAAGCTATTTGAAAGAGCAGCGACGTAAATTGAGCAAATGTGATAGAATTTCGCTGAATTCTTATATTAACCATAATATAAAATGATCTAATCGGGTCTCTGATTGCCCTACCCTAGAAGTTTAACAGTGCATTTTACTCGCCCTTTCGTGCGCTTTGAGATGCCGCTTAGCCCAATACGCTATCTGAAATAGGAGCGACGGAAATTGAACAAATGTGATAGAATTTCCCTGAAATCTTATATTAAACAAAATATAAAATGATCTAATCGGGTCTCTGTTCGCCCTACCCAAGAAGTTTAATAGTGCATTTTACTCGCCATTCCACGCGCTTTAAGATGCCGCCTAGCCCAGTATGCTATCTGAAATAGGAACGACGTAAATTGAACAAATGTGATAGAATTTCGCTGAATTCTATTATTAACCATAATGTTAAATGATCTAATCGGGCCTCTGTTTGCCTTATCCTAGAAGTTTAAGAGTGCATTTTACTCGCCATTTCATGCGCTTTGAGATGCCGCCTAGCCCAGTATGCTATCTGAAATAGGAACGACGTAAATTGAACAAATGTGATAGAATTTCGCTAAATTATTATATTAACCAAAATATAAATTGATCTAATCGGGTCTCTGTTTGCCCTACCCTAGAAGTTTAATAGTGCATTTTACGAGCCATTTCTTGCGCTTTGAGATGCAGCTTAGCCCAATACGCTATCTGAAATAGGAGCGACGTAAACTGAACAAATGTGATAGAATTTCGCTGAATTCTTATATTAACCAAAATATAAAATGATCTAATCGGGTCTCTGTTTGCCCTACCCTAGAAGTTTAATAGTGCATTTTACTCGCCATTTCATGCACTTTGAGATGCCGCTTAGCCCAATACGCTATCTGAAATAGGAGCTACGTAAGTTGAACAAATGTCACAGAATTACGCTGAATTCTTATATTAACCGTAATATAAAATGGTCTAATCGGGTCTCCGTTTGCCTTATCCTAGAAGTTTAATAGTGCATTTTACTCGTCATTTCATGCGCTTTGAGATGCCGCTTAGCCCAATACGCTATCTGAAATAGGAGCGATCTAAATTGAACAAATGTGATAGAATTTTGCTGAATTCTTAAATTAACCATAATATAAAATGATGTAATCGGGTCTTTGTTCGCCCTACCCAAGATGTTTAATAGTGCATTTCACTCGTCAATTCATGCGCTTTATGATGCCGCTTAGCCCAATAAGCTATCTGAAATAGGAGCGACGTAAATTGAACAAATGTGATAGAATTTCGCTGAATTCTTATATTAACCAAAATATAAAATGATATAATCGGGTCTCTGATTGCCCTATCCTAGAAGTTTGATAGTGCATTTTCGCGCCATTTCATGCGCTTTGAGATGCCGCTTAGCCCAATACGCTATCTGAAATAGGAGTGACGTAAATTGAACAAATGTGATAGAATTTCGCTGAATTCTTATATTAACCATAATATAAAATGATGTAATCGGGTCTCTGTTCGCCCTACCCAAGAAGTTTAAGAGTGCATTTCTCTCGTCATTTCATGCGCTTTGAGATGCCGCTTAGCCCAATAGCTATCTGAAGTAGGAGCGACGTAAATTGAACAAATGTGATAGAATTTCCGTGAAATCTTATATAACCGTAATATAAAATGATCTAATCGGCTCTCTGTTTGCATTACCCTACAAGTTTAATAGTGCATTTTTCTCGCCATTCCACGCGCTTTAAGATGCCGCCTAGCCCAGTACGCTTTCTGAAATAGGAGCGACGTAAGTTGAACAAATGTGATAGAATAACGCTGAATTCTTACATTAACCGTAACATAAAATGGTCTAATCGGGTCTCCGCTTGCCTTATCCTAGAAGTTTAATAGTGCATTTTACTCGCCATTTCATGCGCATTGAGATGCCGCTTAGCCCAATACGCTATTTGAAATAGGAGTGATGTAAATTGAACAAATGTGATAGAATTTCGCTGAATTGTGAAATTAACCACAATATGAAATGACATAATCGGGTCTCTGTTCGCCCTACCCAAGAAGTTTAATAGTGCATTTCTCTCGCCATTTCTTGCGCTTTGAGATGCCGCTTAGCCCAATACGCTATCTGAAATAGGAGCGACGTAAATTGCACAAATGTGATAGCATTTCCCTGAAATCTTATATTAAACAATACATAAAATGATCTAAACGGGACTCTGATTGCCCTACCATAGAAGTTTAGTAGTGCATTTTACTCGCCCTTCCACGCGCTTTAAGATGCCGCCTAGCCCAGTACACTATCTGAAATAGGAGCGACGTATGTTGAACAAATGTGATAGAATTTCGCTGAATTCTTAAATTAACCATAATATAAAATGATCTAATGGGGTCTCTGTTTGCCCTACCCTAGAAGTTTAATAGTGCATTTTACTCGCCATTTCTTGCGCTTTGAGATGCCGCTTAGCCCAGTACGCTATCTGAAATAGGAGCGACGTAAATTGAACAAATGTGATAGAATTTCGCTGAATTCTTATATTAACCAAAATATAAAATGATCTAATCGGGTCTCTGATTGCCCTATCATAGAAGTTTAAGAGTGCATTTTGCTCGCCATTCCACGCGCTTTAAGATGCCGCCTAGCCCAGTACGCTTTCTGAAATAGGAGCGACGTAAGTTGAACATATGTGATAGAATAACGCTGAATTCTTATATTAACCGTAACATAAAATGGTCTAATCGGGTCTCCGCTTGCCTTATCCTAGAAGTTTAATAGTGCATTTTACTCGCCATTTCATGCCCTTTGAGATGCCGCTGAGCCCAATACGCTATCTGAAATAGGAGCGACGTAAATTGAACAAATGTGATAGAATTTCCCTGAAATCCTATAATAAACAAAATATAAAATGATCTAATCGGGACTCTGATTGCCCTATCATAGAAGTTTAGTAGTGCATTTTACTGGCCCTTCCACGCGCTTTAAGATGCCGCCTAGGCAAGTACACTATCTGAAATAGGAGCGACGTATGTTGAACAAATGTGATAGAATTACGCTGAATTCTTATATTGACCGTAATATAAAAAGATCTAATCGGGTCTCTGTTTGCCTTATCCTAGAAGTTTAATAGTGCATTTTACTCGCCATTCTACGCGCTTTAAGATGCCGCCTAGCCCAGTACGCTATCTGCAATAGGAGCGACGTAAATTGAACAAATGTGAGAGAATTTCGTTGAATTCTTATATTAACCTTAATGTAAAATGATCTAATCGGGTCTCTGTTCGCCCTACCCTAGAAGATTAATAGTGCATTTCACTCGTCAATTCATGCGATTTGCGAAGCCGCTTAGCCCAATAAGCTATCTGAAATAGGAGCGACGTAAATTGAACAAATGTGATAGAATTTCGCTGAATTCTTATATTAACCAAAATATAAAATGATCTAATCGGGTCTCTGATTGCCCTATCCTAGAAGTTTAATAGTGCATTTCTCGCGTCATTTCATGCGCTGTGAGATGCCGCTTAGCCCAATACGATATCTGAAATAGGAGCGACGTAAATTGAACAAATGTGATAGAATTTCCCTGAAATCTTATATTAAACAATACATAAAATGATCTAAACGGGACTCTGATTGCCCTACCATAGTAGTTTAGTAGTGCATTTTACTCGCCCTTCCACGCGCTTTAAGATGCCGCCTAGCCCAGTACACTATCTGAAATAGGAACGACGTAAATTGAACAAATGTGATAGAATTTCGCTGAATTCTTTTATTAACCATAATGTTAAATGATCTAATCGGGTCTCTGTTTGCCTTATCCTAGAAGTTTAAGAGTGCATTTTACTCGCCATTTCATGCGCTTTGAGATGCCGCCTAGCCCAGTATGCTATCTGAAATAGGAACGACGTAAATTGAACAAATGTGATAGAATTTTGCTGAATTCTTAAATTAACCATAATATAAAATGATCTAATCGGGTCTCTGATTCCCTACCCTAGAAGTTTAATAGTGCATTTTACTCGCCATTTCATGCACTTTGAGATGCCGCTTAGCCCAATACGCTATCTGAAATAGGAGCTACGTAAGTTGAACAAATGTCACAGAATTACGCTGAATTCTTATATTAACCGTAATATAAAATGATCTATTCGGGTCTCTGTTTGCCTTATCCTAGAAGTTTAATAGTGCATTTTACTCGCCATTTCATGCGCTTTGAGATGCCGCTAAGCCCAATACGCTATCTGAAATAGGAGCGACGTGAATTGAACAAATGTGATAGAATTTCGCTGAATTCTTATATTAACCAGAATATAAAATGATCTAATCGGGTCTCTGTTTGCCCTACCCTAGAAGTTTAATAGTGCATTTTACGAGCCATTTCTTGCGCTTTGAGATGCAGCTTAGCCCAATACGTTATCTGAAATAGGAGCGACGTAAACTGAACAAATGTGATAGAATTTCGCTGAATTCTTATATTCACCTTAATGTAAAATGATCTAATCGGGTCTTTGTTCGCCCTACCCTAGAAGTTTAATAGTGCATTTCACTCGTCATTTCATGCGCTTTGAGATGCCGCTTAGCCCAATATGTTATCTGAAATAGGAGCGACGTAAATTGAACAAATGTGATAGAATTACGCTGAATTCTTATATTAACCAAAATATTAAATGATCTAATCGGGTCTCTGATTGCCCTATCATAGATGTTTAAGAGTGCATTTTACTCGCCATTCCACGCGCATTAAGATGCCGCCTAGCCCAGTACGCTATCTGAAATAGGAGCGACGTAAGTTGAACAAATGTGATAGAATTACGCTGAATTCGTATATTAACCGTAACATAAAATGGTCTAATCGGGTCTCCGTTTGCCTTATCCCAGAAGTTTAATAGTGCATTTTACTCGTCATTTCATGCGCTTTGAGATGCCGCTTAGCCCAATACGCTATCTGAAATAGGAGCGATGTAAATTGATGAAATGTGATAGAATTTTGCTGAATTCTTAAATTAACCATAATATAAAATGATGTAATCGGGTCTCTGTTCGCCCTACCCAAGAAGTTTAATAGTGCATTTCTCTCGTGATTTCATGCGCTTTGAGATGCCGCTTAGCCCAATAGCTATCTGAAATAGGAGCGACGTAAATTGAACAAATGTGATAGAATTTCCCTGAAATCTTATATTAACCAAAATATAAAATTATCTAATCGGGTCTCTGATTGCCCTATCATAGATGTTTAAGAGTGCATTTTACTCGCCATTCCACGCGCATTAAGATGCCGCCTAGCCCAGTACGCTATCTGAAGTAGGAGCGACGTAAGTTGAACAAATGTGATAGAATTACGCTGAATTCGTATATTAACCGTAACATAAAATGGTCTAATCGGGTCTCCGTTTGCCTTATCCTAGAAGTTTAATAGTGCATTTTACTCGTCATTTCATGCGCTTTGAGATGCCGCTTAGCCCAATACGCTATCTGAAATAGGAGCGATGTAAATTGATGAAATGTGATAGAATTTTGCTGAATTCTTAAATTAACCATAATATAAAATGATGTAATCGGGTCTCTGTTCGCCCTACCCAAGAAGTTTAATAGTGCATTTCTCTCGTGATTTCATGCGCTTTGAGATGCCGCGTAGCCCAATAGCTATCTGAAATAGGAGCGACGTAAATTGAACAAATGTGATAGAATTTCCCTGAAATCTTATATTAACCAAAATATAAAATTATCTAACCGGGTCTCTGATTGCCCTATCATAGATGTTTAAGAGTGCATTTTACTCGCCATTCCACGCGCTTTAAGATGCCGCCTAGCCCAGTACGCTATCTGAAATAGGAGCGACGTAAGTAGAACAAATGTGATACAATTTCGCTGAATTCTTATTTTAACCTTAATGTAAAATGATCTAATCGGGTCTTTGTTCGCCCTACCCTAGAAGTTTAATAGTGCATTTCACTCGTAATTTCATGCGCTTTGGAATGCCTCTTAGCCCAATAAGCTATCTGAAATAGCAGCGACGTAAATTGAACAAATGTGATAGAAATTCGCTGAATTCTTATATTAACCATAATATAAAATGATCTAATCGGGTCTCTGATTGCCCTACCCTAGAAGTTTAATAGTGCATTTTACTCGCCCCTTCGTGCGCTTTGAGATGCCGCTTAGCCCAGTACGCTATCTGAAATAGGAGCGATGTAAATTGAACAAATGTGATAGAATTTCAATGAATTCTTTTATTAACCATAATGAAAAATGATCTAATCGGGTCTCCGTTCGCCCTAGCCTAGAAGTTTAATAGTGCATTTTACTCGCCATTTCGTGCGCTTTGAGATGCCGCTTAGCCCAATACGCTATCTGAAATAGGAGCGACGTAAATTGAACAAATGTGATAGAATTTCGCTGAATTCTTAAATTAAACATAATACAAAATGATCTAATGGGGTCTCTGTTTGCCCTACCCTAGAAGTTTAATAATGCATTTTACTCGCCATTTCTTGCGCTTTGAGATGCCGCTTAGCACAAGTCGCTATCTGAAATAGGAGCGATGTAAATTGAACAAATGTGATAGAATTTCGCTGAATACTTATATTAACCTTAATGTAAAATGATCTAATCGGGTCTTTGTTCGCCCTACCCTAGAAGTTTAATAGTGCATTTCACTCGTCATTTCATGCGCTTTGAGATGCCGCTTAGCCCAATACGCTATCTGAAATAGGAGCGACGTAAATTGAACAAATGTGATAGAATTTCGCTGAAATCTTATATTAACCGTAATACAATATGATCTAATCGGGTCTCTGTTTGCCTTATCCTAGAAGTTTAATAGTGCATTTTACTCGCCATTTCATGCGCTTTGAGATGCCGCTTAGCCCAATACGCTATCTTAAATAGGAGCGATGTAAATTGAACAAATGTGATAGAATCTCGCTGAATTCTTTTATTAACTATAATGTTAAATGATCTAATCGGGTCTCTGTTCGCCATAGCGTAGAAGCTTAATAGTGCATTTTACTCGTCATTCCACGCGCTTTAAGGTGCCGCCTAGCCCAGTACGCTATCTGAAATAGGAGCGAAGTATATTGAACAAATGTGATAGAATTTCCCTGAAATCTTATATTAAACAAAATATAAAATGATCTAATGCGGTCTCTGTTTGCCCTACCCTAGAAGTTTAATAGTGCATTTTACGAGCCATTTCTTGCGCTTTGAGATGCCGCCTAGCCCAGTATGCTATCTCAAATAGGAACGACGTAAATTGAACAAATGTGATAGAATTTTGCTGAATTCTTAAATTTACCATAATATAAAATGATCTAATCGGGTCTCTGATTGCCCTACCCTAGAAGTTTAATAGTGCATTTTACTCGCCATTTCATGCGCTTTGAGATGCCGCTTAGCCAAATACGCTATCTGCAATAGGAGCGAAGTAAATTGAACAAATGTGATAGAATTTCGCTGAATTCTTAAATTAACCATAATATGAAATGATCCAATCGGGTCTCTGTGTGCCCTACCCTAGAAGTTTAATAGTGCATTTTACTGGCCATTTCTTGCGCTTTGAGATGCCGCTTAGCCCAATACGCTATCTGAAATAGGAGCGAAGTAAATTGAACAAATGTGATAGAATTTCCCTGAAATGTTATAGTAAACAAAATATAAAATGATCTAACCGGGTCTCTGATTGCCCTATCATAGAAGTTTAATAGTGCATTTTACTCGCCATTCCGCGCGCTTTAAGATGCCGCTTAGCCCAATACGCTATCTGAAAGAGGAGCGACGTAAATTGAACAAATGTGATAGAATTCTGCTGAATTCTTAAATTAACCAAAACATAAAATGATCTAATCGGGTCTCTGTTTGCCCTACCCTAGAAGTTTAATAGTGCATTTTACTTGCCATTTCATGCGCTTTGAGATGCCGCTTAGCCCAATACGCTATCTGAAATAGGAGCGACGTAAATTGAACAAATGTGATAGAATTTCCCTGAAATGTTATAGTAAACAAAATATAAAATGATCTAATCGGAACTCTGATTGCCCTATCATAGAAGTTTAGTAGTGCATTTTACTCGCCCTTCCAAGCGCTTTAAGATGCCGCCTAGCCCAGTACGCTATCTGAAATACGAGCGACGTTAGTTGAACAAATGTGATAGAATTACGCTGAATTCTTATATTAACCGTAACATAAAATGGTCTAATCGGGTCTCTGTTTGCCTTATCCTAGAAGTTTAATAGTGCATTTTCTCGCCATTTCATGCGCTTTGAGATGCCGCTAAGCCCAATACGCTATCTGAAAGAGGAGCGACGTAAATTGAACAAATGTCATAGAATTACGCTGAATTCTTAAATTAACCAAAATATAAAATGATGTGATCGGGTCTCTGTTTGCCCTATCCTAGAAGTTTAATAGTGCATTTTCTCGCCATTTCATGCGCTTTGAGATGCCGCTTAGCCCAATACGCTATCTGAAATAGGGGTGACGTAAATTGAACAAATGTGATAGAATTTCGCTGCATTGATAAATTAACCATAATATAAAATGGTCTAATCGAGTCTCTGTTTGCCATACCCTAGAAGTTTGATAGTGCATTGTACTCGCCATTCCACGCGCTTTAAGATGCCGCCTAGCCCAGTACGCTATCTGCAATAGGAGCGAAGTAAATTGAACAAATGTGATAGAATTACGCAGAATTCTTAAATTAACCATAATATAAAATGATCTAATCTGGTCTCTGCTTGCCCTACCCTAGAAGTTTAATAGTGCATTTTACTCGTCATTTCATGCGCTTTGAGATGCCGCTTTGCCCAATACGCTATCTGAAAGAGGAGCGACGTAAATTGAACAAATGTGATAGAATTCTGCTGAATTCTTAAATTAACCAAAACATAAAATGATCTAATCGGGTCTCTGTTTGCCCTACCCTAGAAGTTTAATAGTGCATTTTACTTGCCATTTCATGCGCTTTGAGATGCCGCTTAGCCCAATACGCTATCTGAAATAGGAGCGACGTAAATTGAACAAATGTGATAGAATTTCCCTGAAATGTTATAGTAAACAAAATATAAAATGATCTAATCGGAACTCTGATTGCACTATCATAGAAGTTTAGTAGTGCATTTTACTCGCCCTTCCAAGCGCTTTAAGATGCCGCCTAGCCCAGTACGCTATCTGAAATACGAGCGACGTTAGTTGAACAAATGTGATAGAATTACGCTGAATTCTTATATTAACCGTAACATAAAATGGTCTAATCGGGTCTCCGTTTGCCTTATCCTAGAAGTTTAATAGTGCATTTTACTCGCCATTTCATGCGCATTGAGATGCCGGTTAGCCCAATACGCTATTTGAAATAGGAGCGATGTAAATTGAACAAATGTGATAGAATTTCGCTGAATTCTTAAATTAACCATAATATGAAATGACCTAATCGGGTCTCTGTTCACCCTACCCAAGAAGGTTAATAGTGCATTTCTCTCGTCATTTCATGCGCTGTGAGATGCCGCTTAGCCCAATACGCTATCTGAAATAGGAGCGACGTAAATTGAACAAATGTGATAGAATTTCGCTGAAATCTTATATTAACCGTAATACAAAATGATCTAATCGGGTCTCTGTTTGCCTTATCCTAGAAGTTTAATAGTGCATTTTACTCGCCATTTCATGCGCTTTGAGATGCCGCTTAGCCCAATACGCTATCTTAAATAGGAGCGATGTAAATTGAACAAATGTGATAGAATCTCGCTGAATTCTTTTATTAACTATAATGTTAAATGATCTAATCGGGTCTCTGTTCGCCATAGCGTAGAAGCTTAATAGTGCATTTTACTCGTCATTCCACGCGCTTTAAGGTGCCGCCTAGCCCAGTACGCTATCTGAAATAGGAGCGACGTAAACTGAAAAAATGTCATAGAATTTTGCTGAATTCTTAAATTAACCATAATATAGAATGATATAATCGGATCTCTGTTCGCCCTACCCAAGAAGTTTAATAGTGCATTTCTCTCGTCATTTAATGCGCTTTGAGATGCCGCGTAGCCCAATAGCTATCTGAAATAGGAGCGACGTAAATTGAACAAATGTGATAGAATTTCCCTGAAATGTTATAGTAAACAAAATATAAAATGATCTAATCGGAACTCTGATTGCCCTATCATAGAAGTTTAGTAGTGCATTTTACTCGCCCTTCCACGCGCTTTAAGATGCCGCTTAGCCCAATACGCTATCTGAAATAGGCGCGAAGTAAATTGAACAAATGTGATAGATTTTCGCTGAATTCTTATATTAAACAAAATATAAAATGATCTAATCGGGTCTCTGATTTCGCTATCATAGAAGTTTAATAGTGCATTTTACTCGCCATTCCACGCGCTTTAAGTTGCCGCCTGGCCCAGTACGCTATCTGAAATAGGAGCTACGTAAGTTGAACAAATGTCACAGAATTACGCTGAATTCTTATATTAACCGTAATATAAACTGATCTAATCGGGTCTCTGTTTGCCTTATCCTACAAGTTTAATAGTGCATTTTACTCGCCATTTCATGCGCTTTGAGGTGCCGCTTAGCCGAATACGCTATCTGAAATAGGAGCGACGTAAATTGAACAAATGTGATAGAATTTCGCTGAATTCTTATATTAACCAAAATATAAAATGATCTAATCGGGTCTCTGATTGCCCTATCATAGAAGTTTAATAGTGCACTTTACTCGTCATTCCACGAGCTTTAAGATGCCGCCTAGCCCAGTACGCTATCTGAAATAGGAGCGACGTAAATTGAGAAAATGTCATAGAATTTTGCTGAATTCTTAAATTAACCATAATATAAAATGATGTAATCGGGTCTCTGTTCGCCCTACTCAAGAAGTTTAATAGTGCATTTCTCTCGTCATTTAATGCGCTTTGAGATGCCTCTTAGCCCAATAGCTATCTGAAATAGGAGCGGCGTAAATTGAATAAATGTGATAGAATTTCCCTGAAATCTTATATTAAACAAAATATAAAATCATCTAAACGGGACTCTGATTGCCCTATCATAGAAGTTTAGTCGTGCATTTTACACGCCCTTCCACGCGCTTTAAGATGCCGCCTAGCCCAGTACACTATCTGAAATAGGAGCGACGTATATTGAACAAATGTGATAGAATTACGCTGAATTCTTATATTAACCGTAATATAAAATGATCTAATCGGGTCTCTGGTTGCATTACCCTAGAAGTTTAATAGTGCATTTTACTCGCCATTTCATGCGCTTTGAGATGCCGCTTAGCCCAATACGCTATCTGGAATAGGATCGACGTAAATTGAACAAATGTTATAGAATTTCGCTGAATTCTTAAATTAACCATAATGTAAAATGATCTAAACTGGTCTCTGTTTGCCCTACCCTAGAAGTTTAATAGTGCATTTTACTGGCCATTTCTTGCGCTTTGAGATGCCGCTTAGCCCAATACGCTATCTGAAATAGGCGCGAAGTAAATTGAACAAATGTGATAGAATTTCCCTGAAATGTTATAGTAAACAAAATATAAAATGATCTAACCGGGTCTCTGATTGCCCTATCATAGAAGTTTAATAGTGCATTTTACTCGCCATTCCGCGCGCTTTAAGATGCCGCATAGCCCAATACGCTACCCGAAAGAGGAGCGACGTAAATTGAACAAATGTGATAGAATTTCGCTGAATTCTTATATTAAACAAAATATAAAATGATCTAATCGGGTCTCTGATTTCGCTATCATAGAAGTTTAATAGTGCATTTTACTCGCCATTCCACGCGCTTTAAGTTGCCGCCTAGCCCAGTACGCTATCTGAAATAGGAGCTACGTAAGTTGAACAAATGTCACAGAATTACGCTGAATTCTTATATTAACCGTAATATAAACTGATCTAATCGGGTCTCTGTTTGCCTTATCCTACAAGTTTAATAGTGCATTTTACTCGCCATTTCATGCGCTTTGAGGTGCCGCTTAGCCGAATACGCTATCTGAAATAGGAGCGACGTAAATTGAACAAATGTGATAGAATTTCGCTGAATTCTTATATTAACCAAAATATAAAATGATCTAATCGGGTCTCTGATTGCCCTATCATAGAAGTTTAATAGTGCATTTTACTCGTCATTCCACGAGCTTTAAGATGCCGCCTAGCCCAGTACGCTATCTGAAATAGGAGCGACGTAAATTGAGAAAATGTCATAGAATTTTGCTGAATTCTTAAATTAACCATAATATAAAATGATGTAATCGGGTCTCTGTTCGCCCTACTCAAGAAGTTTAATAGTGCATTTCTCTCGTCATTTGATGCGCTTTGAGATGCCTCTTAGCCCAATAGCTATCTGAAATAGGAGCGACGTAAATTGAATAAATGTGATAGAATTTCCCTGAAATCTTATATTAAACAAAATATAAAATCATCTAAACGGGACTCTGATTGCCCTATCATAGAAGTTTAGTCGTGCATTTTACACGCCCTTCCACGCGCTTTAAGATGCCGCCTAGCCCAGTACACTATCTGAAATAGGAGCGACGTATATTGAACAAATGTGATAGAATTACGCTGAATTCTTATATTAACCGTAATATAAAATGATCTAATCGGGTCTCTGGTTGCATTACCCTAGAAGTTTAATAGTGCATTTTACTCGCCATTTCATGCGCTCTGAGATGCCGCTTATCCCAATACGCTATCTGAAATAGGAGCGACGTAAATTGAACAAATGTGATAGAATTTCGCTGAATTCTTAAATTAACCTTAACATAAAATGATCTAATCGGGTCTCTGTTTGCCTTACCCTAGAAGTTTAATATTGCATTTTACTCGCCATTTCATGCGATTTGAGATGCCGCTTAGCCCAATACGCTATCTGAAATAGGAGCGATGTAAATTGAACAAATGTGATAGAATTTCGCTGAATTCTTTTATTAACCATAATGTAAAATGATCTAATCGGGTCTCTGTTCGCCCTAGCCTAGAAGTTTAATAGTGCATTTTACTCGCCATTTCATGCGCTTTGAGATGCCGCCTAGCCCAGTACGCTTTCTGAAATAGGAGCGACGTAAAATGGACAAATGTTATAGAATTTCAGTGAATTCATTTATAAACCATAATGTAAAATGATCTAATCGGGTCTCTGTTTGCCCTACCCTAGAAGTTTAATAGTGCATTTTACTCGCCATTTCATGCGCTTTGAGAAGCCGCTTAGCCCAATACGCTATCTGAAATAGGAGCGACGTAAATTGAACAAATGTGATAGAATTTCGCTGAATTCTTATATTAACCTTAATGTAAAATAATCTAATTGGGCGTTTGTTCGCCCTACCCTAGAAGTTTAATAGTGCATTTCACTCGTCATTTCATGCGCTTTGAGATGCCGCTTTGCCCAATAAGCTATCTGAAATAGGAGCGACGTAAATTGAACAAATGTGATAGAATTTCGCTGAATTCTTATATTAATCTTAATGTAAAATGATCTAATCGGGTCTTTGTTCGCCCTACCCTCGAAGTTTAATAGTGCATTGCACTCGTCATTTCATGCGCTTTGAGATGCCGCTTAGCCCAATAAGCTATCTGAAATAGGAGCGACGTAAATTGAACGAATGTGATAGAATTTCGCTGAATTCTTATATTAACCAAAATATAAAATGATCTAGTCGGGTCTCTGATTGCCCTATCATAGAAGCTTAATAGTGCATTTTGCTCGCCTATCCACGCGCTTTAAGATGCCGCCTAGCCCAGAACGGTATCTGAAATTGGAGCGACGAAAATTGAACAAATGTGATAGAATTTTGCTGACATCTTAAATTAACCATAATATAAAATGATCTAATCGGGTCTCTGTTTGCCTTACCCTAGAAGTTTAATAGTGCATTTTAGTCGCCATTCCATGCGCTTTGAGATGCCGCTTAGCCCAATACGCTATCTGAAATAGGAGCGGCGTAATTGAACAAATGTGATAGAATTTCGCTGAATTCTTAAATTAACTATAATATAAAATTATCTAATCGGGTCTCTGTTTGCCCTACCTTAGAAGATTAATAGTGCATTTTACTCGTCATTTCATGCGCTTTGAAATGCCGCTTAGCCCAATACGCTATCTGTAATAGGAGCGACGTAAATTGAACAAATGTGATAGAATTTTGCTGAATTCTTAAATTAACCATAATATAAAATGATCTAATCGGGTCTCTGTTTGCCCTACCCTAGAAGTTTAATAGTGCATTTTACTCGCCATTTCATGCGCTTTGAGATGCCGCTTAGCCCAATACGCTATCTGAAATATGAGCGACGTGAATTGAACAAATGTGATTGAATTTCGCTGAATTCTTATATTAACCTTAATGTAAAATGATCTAATTGGGTGTTTGTTCGCCCTACCCTAGAAGTTTAATAGTGCATTTCACTCGTCATTTCATGCGCTTTGAGATGCCGCTTTGCCCAATAAGCTATCTGAAATAGGAGCGACGTAAATTGAACAAATGTGATAGTATTTCGCTGAATTCTTATATTAACCAAAATATAAAATGATCTAATCGGGTCTCTGATTGCCCTATCATAGAAGGTTAACAGTGCATTTTACTCGTCATTCCACACGCTATAAGATGCCGCCTAGCCCAGTAGGCTATCTGAAACTGGAGCGACGTAAATTGAACAAATGTGATAGAATTTCGCTGAATTCTTAAATTAACCTTAATATAAAATGATCTAATCGGGTCTCTGTTTGCCTTACCCTAGAAGTTTAATAGTGCATTTTACTCGCCTTTTCATGCGATTTGAGATGCTGCTTAGCCCAATACGCTATCTGAAATAAGAGCGACGTAACTTGAACAAATGTGATAGAATTTCGCTGAATTCTTAAATTAACTATAATATAAAATTATCTAATCGGGTCTCTGTTTGCCCTACCTTAGAAGATTAATAGTGCATTTTACTCGTCATTTCATGCGCTTTGAGATGCCGCTTAGCCCATTACGCTATCTGAAATAGGAGCGATGTAAATTGAACAAATGTGATAGAATTTTGCTGAATTCTTTTATTAACCATAATGTAAAATGATCTAATCGGGTCTCTGTTCGCCCTAGCCTAGAAGTTTAATAGTGCATTCTACTCGCCATTTCATGCGCTTTGAGATGCCGCCTAGCCCAGTACGCTTTCTGAAATAGGAGCGACGTAAAATGAACAAATGTGATAGAATTTCAGTGAATTCATTTATAAACCATAATGTAAAATGATCTAATCGGGTCTCTCTTTTCCCTACCCTAGAAGTTTAATAGTGCATTTTACTCGCCATTTCATGCGCTTTGAGATGCCGCTTAGCCCAATACGCTATCTGAAATAGGAGCGACGTCAATTGAACAAATGTGATAGAATTTCGCTGAATTCTTATATCAACCTTAATGTAAAATGATCTAATCGGGTGTTTGTTCGCCCTACCCTAGAAGTTTAATAGTGCATTTCACTCGTCATTTCATGCGCTTTGAGATGCCGCTTTGCCCGATAAGCTATCTGAAATAGGAGCGACGTAAATTGAACAAATGTGATAGTATTTCGCTGAATTCTTATATTAACCAAAATATAAAATGATCTAATCGGCTCTCTGATTGCCCTATCATAGAATGTTAACAGTGCATTTTACTCGTCATTCCACGCGCGTTAAGATGTCGCCTAGCCCAGTAGGCTATCTGAAACTGGAGCGACGTAAATTGAACAAATGTGATAGAATTTCGCTGAATTCTTAAATTAACCTTAATATAAAATGATCTAATCGGGTCTCTGTTTGCCTTACCCTAGAAGCTTAATAGTGCATTTTACTCGCCATTTCATGCGCTTTGAGATGCCGCCTAGCCCAGTACGCTTTCTGAAATAAGAGCGACGTAAAATGAACAAATGTGATAGAATTTCAGTGAATTCATTTATAAACCATAATGTAAAATGATCTAATCGGGTCTCTGTTTGCCCTACCCTAGAAGTTTAATAGTGCATTTTACTCGCCATTTCATGCGCTTTGAGATGCCGCTTAGCCCAATACGCTATCTGAAATAGGAGCGACGTAAATTGAACAAATGTGATAGAATTTCGCTGAATTCTTATATTAACCTTAATGTAAAATGATCTAATTGGGCGTTTGTTCGCCCTACCCTAGAAGTTTAATAGTGCATTTCACTCGTCATTTCATGCGCTTTGAGATGCCGCTTTGCCCAATAAGCTATCTGAAATAGGAGCGACGTAAATTGAACAAATGTGATAGAATTTCGCTGAATTCTTAAATTAACCTTAATATAAAATGATCTAATCGGGTCTCTGTTTGCCTTACCCTAGAAGTTTAATAGTGCATTTTACTCGCCATTTCATGCGATTTGAGATGCTGCTTAGCCCAATACGCTATCTGAAATAAGAGCGACGTAAATTGAACAAATGTGATAGAATTTCGCTGAATTCTTAAATTAACTATAATATAAAATTATCTAATCGGGTCTCTGTTTGCCCTACCTTAGAAGATTAATAGTGCATTTTACTCGTCATTTCATGCGCTTTGAGATGCCGCTTAGCCCATTACGTTATCTGAAATAGGAGCGACGTAAATTGAACAAATGTGATAGTATTTCGCTGAATTCTTATATTAACCAAAATATAAAATGATCTAATCGGCTCTCTGATTGCCCTATCATAGAATGTTAACAGTGCATTTTACTCGTCATTCCACGCGCGTTAAGATGCCGCCCAGCCCAGTAGGCTATCTGAAACTGGAGCGACGTAAATTGAACAAATGTGATAGAATTTCACTGAATTCTTAAATTAACCTTAATATAAAATGATCTAATTGGGTCTCTGTTTGCCTTACCCTAGAAGCTTAATAGTGCATTTTACTCGCCATTTCATGCGATTTGAGATGCTGCTTAGCCTAATACGCTATCTGAAATATGAGCGACGTAAATTGAACAAATGTGATAGAATTTCGCTGAATTCTTAAATTAACCATAATATAAAATGATCTAATCGGGTCTCTGTTTGCCCTACCCTAGAAGTTTAATAGTACATTTTACTCGTCATTTCATGCGCTTTGACATGCCGCTTAGCCCAATACGCTATCTGAAATAGGAGCGACGTAAATTGAACAAATGTGATAGAATTTCAGTGAATTCATTTAGAAACCATAATGTAAAATGATCTAATCGGGTCTCTGTTCGTCCTAGTCTAGAAGTTTAATAGTGCATTTTATTCGCCATTTCATGCGCTTTGAGATGCCGCTTAGCCGAATACGCTATCTGAAATAGGAGCGACGTAAATTGAACAAATGTGATAGTATTTCGCTGAATTCTTATATTAAACAAAATATAAAATGATCTAATCGGGCCTCTGTTTGCCTTACCCTAGAAGTTTAATAGTGCATTTTACTCGCCATTTCTTGCGCTTTGAGATGCCGCCTAGACCAGTACGCTATCTGAAATAGGAACAACGTAAATTGAACAATTGTGATAGAATTTTGCTGAATTCTTAAATTAACTATAATATAATATGATCTAATCGGGTCTCTATTTGCCCTACCCTAGAAGTTTAATAGTGCATTTTACTCGCCATTTCATGCGCTTTGAGATGCCGCCTAGCCCAGTACGCTATCCGAAATAGGAACAACGTAAATTGAACAATTGTGATAGAATTTTGCTGAATTCTTAAATTAACTATAATATAAAATGATCTAATCGGGTCTCTATTTGCCCGGCCCTAGAAGTTTAGCAGTGCATTTTACTCGCCATTCCGCGCGCTTTAAGATGCCGCCTAGTCCAGTACGCTATCTGTAATAGGAGCGACGTAAATTGAACAAATGTGATAGTATTTTGCTGAATTCTTAAATTAACCATAATATAAAATGATCTAATCGGGTCTCTGTTTGCCCTACCCTAGAAGTTTAATAGTGCATTTTACTCGCCACTTCATGCGCTTTGAGATGCCGCTTAGCCCAATACGCTATCTGAAATTGGAGCGACGTAAGTTGAACAAATGTGATAGAATTTCGCTGAAATCTTTTATTAACCATAATGTAAAATGATCTAATCGGGTCTCTGTTCGCCCTAGCCTACAAGTTTAATAGAGCATTTTATTCGCCATTTCATGCGCTTTGAGATGCCGCGTAGCCCAATACGCTATCTGAAATTGGAGCGACGTAAGTTGAACAAATGTGATAGAATTTCGCTGAAATCTTTTATTAACCATAATGTAAAATGATCTAATCGGGTCTCTGTTCGCCCGACCCTAGAAGTTTAATAGTGCATTTCACTCGTCATTTCATGCGCTTTCAGATGCCGCTTAGCCCAATACGCTATCTGAAATAGGTGCGACGTAAATTGAACAAATATGATAGAATTTCGCTGAATTCATATATTAACCGTAATATAAAATGATCTAATCGGGTCCCTGTTTGCCCTACCCTAGAAGTTTAATAGTGCATTTTACTCGCCATTTCATGCGCTTTGAGATGCCTCTTAGCACAATACGCTATCTGAAATAGGAGCGACGTAAATTGAACAAATGTGATAGAATTAAGCTGGATTCTTATATTAACCGTAATATAAAATGATCTAATCGGGTGTTTGTTCGCCCTACCCTAGAAGTTTAATAGTGCATTTCACTCGTCATTTCATGCGCTTTGAGATGCCGCTTTGCCCAATAAGCTATCTGAAATAGGAGCGACGTAAATTGAACAAATGTGATAGAATTTCGCTGAATTCTTATATTAATCTTAATGTAAAATGATCTAATCGGGTCTTTGTTCGCCCTACCCTCGAAGATTAATAGTGCATTGCATTCGTCATTTCATGCGCTTTGAGATGCCGCTCAGCCCAATAAGCTATCTGAAATAGGAGCGACGTAAATTGAACAAATGTGATAGAATTTCGCTGAATTCTTATATCAACCTTAATGTAAAATGATCTAATCGGGTGTTTGTTCGCCCTACCCTAGAAGTTTAATAGTGCATTTCACTCGTCATTTCATGCGCTTTGAGATGCCGCTTTGCCCGATAAGCTATCTGAATAGGAGCGACGTAAATTGAACAAATGTGATAGTATTTCGCTGAATTCTTATATTAACCAAAATATAAAATGATCTAATCGGGTCTCTGATTGCCCTATCATAGAAGGTTAACAGTGCATTTTACTCGTCATTCCACGCGCTATAAGATGCCGCCTAGCCCAATAGGCTATCTGAAACTGGAGCGACGTAAATTGAACAAATGTGATAGAATTTCGCTGAATTCTTAAATTAACCTTAATATAAAATGATCTAATCGGGTCTCTGTTTGCCTTACCCTAGAAGTTTAATAGTGCATTTTACTCGCCATTTCATGCGATTTGAGATGCTGCTTAGCCCAATACGCTATCTGAAATAAGAGCGACGTAAATTGAACAAATGTGATAGAATTTCGCTGAATTCTTAAATTAACTATAATATAAAATTATCTAATCGGGTCTCTGTTTGCCCTACCTTAGAAGATTAATAGTGCATTTTACTCGTCATTTCATGCGCTTTGAGATGCCGCTTAGCTCATTACGTTATCTGAAATAGGAGCGACGTAAATTGAACAAATGTGATAGTATTTCGCTGAATTCTTATATTAAACAAAATATAAAATGATCTAATCGGGCCTCTGTTTGCCTTACCCTAGAAGTTTAATAGTGCATTTTACTCGCCATTTCTTGCGCTTTGAGATGCCGCCTAGACCAGTACGCTATCTGAAATAGGAACAACGTAAATTGAACAATTGTGATAGAATTTTGCTGAATTCTTAAATTAACTATAATATAATATGATCTAATCGGGTCTCTATTTGCCCTACCCTAGAAGTTTAATAGTGCATTTTACTCGCCATTTCATGCGCTTTGAGATGCCGCCTAGCCCAGTACCCTATCCGAAATAGGAACAACGTAAATTGAACAATTGTGATAGAATTTTGCTGAATTCTTAAATTAACTATAATATAAAATGATCTAATCGGGTCTCTATTTGCCCGGCCCTAGAAGTTTAGCAGTGCATTTTACTCGCCATTCCGCGCGCTTTAAGATGCCGCCTAGTCCAGTACGCTATCTGTAATAGGAGCGACGTAAATTGAACAAATGTGATAGTATTTTGCTGAATTCTTAAATTAACCATAATATAAAATGATCTAATCGGGTCTCTGTTTGCCCTACCCTAGAAGTTTAATAGTGCATTTTACTCGCCACTTCTTGCGCTTTGAGATGCCGCTTAGCCCAATACGCTATCTGAAATTTGAGCGACGTAAGTTGAACAAATGTGATAGAATTTCGCTGAAATCTTTTATTAACCATAATGTAAAATGATCTAATCGGGTCTCTGTTCGCCCTAGCCTACAAGTTTAATAGAGCATTTTATTCGCCATTTCATGCGCTTTGAGATGCCGCGTAGCCCAATACGCTATCTGAAATAGGAGCGACGTAAATTGAACAAATGTGATAGAATTTCCCTGAATTCTTATATTAACCTTAATGTAAAATGATCTAATCGGGTCTCTGTTCGCCCTACCCTAGAAGTTTAATAGTGCATTTCACTCGTCATTTCATGCGCTTTCAGATGCCGCTTAGCCCAATACGCTATCTGAAATAGGTGCGACGTAAATTGAACAAATATGATAGAATTTCGCTGAATTCATATATTAACCGTAATATAAAATGATCTAATCGGGTCCCTGTTTGCCCTACCCTAGAAGTTTAATAGTGCATTTTACTCGCCATTTCATGCGCTTTGAGATGCCGCTCAGCCCAATAAGCTATCTGAAATAGGAGCGACGTAAATTGAACAAATGTGATAGTATTTCGCTGAATTCTTATATTAACCAAAATATAAAATGATCTAATCGGGTCTCTGATTGCCCTATCATAGAAGGTTAACAGTGCATTTTACTCGTCATTCCACGCGCTATAAGATGCCGCCTAGCCCAGTAGGCTATCTGAAACTGGAGCGACGTAAATTGAACAAATGTGATAGAATTTCGCTGAATTCTTAAATTAACCTTAATATAAAATGATCTAATCGGGTCTCTGTTTGCCTTACCCTAGAAGTTTAATAGTGCATTTTACTCGCCATTTCATGCGATTTGAGATGCTGCTTAGCCCAATACGCTATCTGAAATAAGAGCGACGTAAATTGAACAAATGTGATAGAATTTCGCTGAATTCTTAAATTAACTATAATATAAAATTATCTAATCGGGTCTCTGTTTGCCCTACCTTAGATGATTAATAGTGCATTTTACTCGTCATTTCATGCGCTATGAGATGCCGCTTAGCCCATTACGTTATCTGAAATAGGAGCGACGTAAATTGAACAAATGTGATAGTATTTCGCTGAATTCTTATATTAACCAAAATATAAAATGATCTAATCGGCTCTCTGATTGCCCTATCATAGAATGTTAACAGTGCATTTTACTCGTCATTCCACGCGCGTTAAGATGCCGCCTAGCCCAGTAGGCTATCTGAAACTGGAGCGACGTAAATTGAACAAATGTGATAGAATTTCGCTGAATTCTTAAATTAACCTTAATATAAAATGATCTAATTGGGTCTCTGTTTGCCTTACCCTAGAAGCTTAATAGTGCATTTTACTCGCCATTTCATGCGATTTGAGATGCTGCTTAGCCTAATACGCTATCTGAAATAAGAGCGACGTAAATTGAACAAATGTGATAGAATTTCGCTGAATTCTTAAATTAACCATAATATAAAATGATCTAATCGGGTCTCTGTTTGCCCTAACCTAGAAGTTTAATAGTGCATTTTACTCGTCATTTCATGCGCTTTGACATGCCGCTTAGCCCAATACGCTATCTGAAATAGGAGCGACGTAAATTGAACAAATGTGATAGAATTTCAGTGAATTCATTTAGAAACCATAATGTAAAATGATCTAATCGGGTCTCTGTTCGTCCTAGTCTAGAAGTTTAATAGTGCATTTTATTCGCCATTTCATGCGCTTTGAGATGCCGCTTAGCCGAATACGCTATCTGAAATAGGAGCGACGTAAATTGAACAAATGTGATAGTATTTCGCTGAATTCTTATATTAAACAAAATATAAAATGATCTAATCGGGCCTCTGTTTGCCATACCCTAGAAGTTTAATAGTGCATTTTACTCGCCATTTCTTGCGCTTTGAGATGCCGCCTAGACCAGTACGCTATCTGAAATAGGAACAACGTAAATTGAACAATTGTGATAGAATTTTGCTGAATTCTTAAATTAACTATAATATAATATGATCTAATCGTGTCTCTATTTGCCCTACCCTAGAAGTTTAATAGTGCATTTTACTCGCCATTTCATGCGCTTTGAGATGCCGCCTAGCCCAGTACGCTATCCGAAATAGGAACAACGTAAATTGAACAATTGTGATAGAATTTTGCTGAATTCTTAAATTAACTATAATATAAAATGATCTAATCGGGTCTCTATTTGCCCGGCCCTAGAAGTTTAGCAGTGCATTTTACTCGCCATTCCGCGCGCTTTAAGAGGCCGCCTAGTCCAGTACGCTATCTGTAATAGGAGCGACGTAAATTGGACAAATGTGATAGAATTTTGCTGAATTCTTAAATTAACCATAATATAAAATGATCTAATCGGGTCTCTGTTTGCCCTACCCTAGAAGTTTAATAGTGCATTTTACTCGCCACTTCATGCGCTTTGAGATGCCGCTTAGCCCAATACGCTATCTGAAATTGGAGCGACGTAAGTTGAACAAATGTGATAGAATTTCGCTGAAATCTTTTATTAACCATAATGTAAAATGATCTAATCGGGTCTCTGTTCGCCCTAGCCTAGAAGTTTAATAGAGCATATTATTCGCTATTTCATGCGCTTTGAGATGCCGCTTAGCCCAATACGCTATCTGAAATAGGTGCGACGTAAATTGAACAGATATGATAGAATTTCGCTGAATTCATATATTAACCGTAATATAAAATGATCTAATCGGGTCCCTGTTTGCCCTACCCTAGAAGTTTAATAGTGCATTTTACTCGCCATTTCATGCGCTTTGAGATGCCTCTTAGCACAATACGCTATCTGAAATAGGAGCGACGTAAATTGAACAAATGTGATAGAATTAAGCTGGATTCTTATATTAACCGTAATATAAAATGATCTAATCGGGTCTCTGTTTGCCTTACCTTAGAAGTTTAATAGTGCATTTTACTCACCATTCCATGCGCTTTGAGATGCCGCTTAGCCCAATATGCTATCTGAAATAGGAGCGACGTAAATTGAACAAATGTGATAGAATTTCCCTGAATTCTTATATTAACCTTAATGTAAAATGATCTAATCGGGTCTTTCTTCGACCAACCCTAGAAGTTTAATAGTGCATTTCACTCGTCATTTCATGCGCTTTGAGATGCCGCTTAGCCCAATACGCTATCTGAAATAGGAGTAACGTAAATTGAACAACTGTGATAGAATTTCGCTGAATTCTTATATTAACCAAAATATAAAATGGTCTAATCGGATCTCTGATTGCCCTATCATTGAAGTTTAGTAGTGCATTTTACTCGCCCTTCCACGCGCTTTAAGATGCCGCCTAGCCCAGTACGCTATCTAAAATAGGAGCGACGTAAATTGAACAAATGTGCTAGAATTTCGCTGAATTCTTAAATTCACCATAATATAAAATGATCTAATCGGGTCTCTGTCTGCCCTACCCAAGAAGTTTAATAGTGCATTTTACTCGTCATTTCATGCGCTTTGACATGCCGCTTAGCCCAATACGCTATCTGAAATAGGAGCGACGTAAATTGAACAAATGTGATAGAATTTCAGTGAATTCATTTATTAACCATAATATAAAATGATCTAATCGGCTCTCTGATTGCCGTATCATAGAAGTTTAGTAGTGCATTTTACTCGCCGTTCCACGCGCTTTAAGATGCCGCCTAGTCCAGTACGCTATCTGAAATATCAGCGACGTAAGTTGAACAAATGTGATAGAATTTCGATGAATTCTTAAATTAACCTTAATATAAAATGATCTAATCGGCTCTCTGATTGCCCTATTATAGAAGTATAGTAGCGCATTTTACTCGCCCTTCCACGCGCTTTAAGATGCCGCCCAGCCCAGTACGCTATCTGAAATAGGAGCGACGTAAATTGAACAAATGTGATAGAATTTCGCTGAATCCTTATATTAACCTTAATGTAAAATGATCTAGTCGGGTCTTTGTTCGCGCTACCCTAGAAGTTTAATACTGCATTTTACTCGTCATTTCATGCGCTTTGACATGCCGCTTAGCCCAATACGCTATCTGAAATAGGAGCAACGTAAATTGAACAAATGTGATAGAATTTCAGTGAATTCATTTAGAAACCATAATGTAAAATGATCTAATCGGGTCTCTGTTCGTCCTAGTCTAGAAGTTTAATAGTGCATTTTATTCGCCATTTCATGCGCTTTGAGTTGCCGCTTAGCCGAATACGCTATCTGAAATAGGAGCGACGTAAATTGAACAAATGTGATAGTATTTCGCTGAATTCTTATATTAAACAAAATATAAAATGATCTAATCGGGCCTCTGTTTGCCTTACCCTAGAAGTTTAATAGTGCATTTTACTCGCCATTTCTTGCGCTTTGAGATGCCGCCTAGACCAGTACGCTATCTGAAATAGGAACAACGTAAATTGAACAATTGTGATAGAATTTTGCTGAATTCTTAAATTAACTATAATATAATATGATCTAATCGGGTCTCTATTTGCCCTACCCTAGAAGTTTAATAGTGCATTTTACTCGCCATTTCATGCGCTTTGAGATGCCGCCTAGCCCAGTACGCTATCCGAAATAGGAACAACGTAAATTGAACAATTGTGATAGAATTTTGTTGAATTCTTAAATTAACTATAATATAAAATGATCTAATCGGGTCTCTATTTGCCCGGCCCTAAAAGTTTAGCAGTGCATTTTACTCGCCATTCCGCGCGCTTTAAGATGCCGCCTAGTCCAGTACGCTATCTGTAATAGGAGCGACGTAAATTGAACAAATGTGATAGAATTTTGCTGAATTCTTAAATTAACCATAATATAAAATGATCTAATCGGGTCTCTGTTTGCCCTACCCTAGAAGTTTAATAGTGCATTTTACTCACCATTCCATGCGCTTTGAGATGCCGCTTAGCCCAATACGCTATCTGAAATTGGAGCGACGTAAGTTGAACAAATGTGATAGAATTTCGCTGAAATCTTTTATTAACCATAATGTAAAATGATCTAATCGGGTCTCTGTTCGCCCTAGCCTACAAGTTTAATAGAGCATTTTATTCGCCATTTCATGCGCTTTGAGATGCCGCGTAGCCCAATACGCTATCTGAAATAGGAGCGACGTAAATTGAACAAATGTGATAGAATTTCCCTGAATTCTTATATTAACCTTAATGTAAAATGATCTAATCGGGTCTCTGTTCGCCCTACCCTAGAAGTTTAATAGTGCATTTCACTCGTCATTTCATGCGCTTTCAGATGCCGCTTAGCCCAATACGCTATCTGAAATAGGTGCGACGTAAATTGAACAAATATGATAGAATTTCGCTGAATTCATATATTAACCGTAATATAAAATGATCTAATCCGGTCCCTGTTTGCCCTACCCTAGAAGTTTAATAGTGCATTTTACTCGCCATTTCATGCGCTTTGAGATGCCTCTTAGCACAATACGCTATCTGAAATAGGAGCGACGTAAATTGAACAAATGTGATAGAATTAAGCTGGATTCTTATATTAACCGTAATATAAAATGATCTAATCGGGTCTCTGTTTGCCTTACCTTAGAAGTTTAATAGTGCATTTTACTCACCATTCCATGCGCTTTGAGATGCCGCTTAGCCCAATATGCTATCTGAAATAGGAGCGACGTAAATTGAATAAATGTGATAGAATTTCCCTGAATTCTTATATTAACCTTAATGTAAAATGATCTAATCGGGTCTTTCTTCGACCAACCCTAGAAGTTTAATAGTGCATTTCACTCGTCATTTCATGCGCTTTGAGATGCCGCTTAGCCCAATACGCTATCTGAAATAGGAGTAACGTAAATTGAACAACTGTGATAGAATTTGGCTGAATTCTTATATTAACCAAAATATAAAATGGTCTAATCGGATCTCTGATTGCCCCGTCATTGAAGTTTAGTAGTGCATTTTACTCGCCCTTCCACGCGCTTTAAGATGCCGCCTAGACCAGTACGCTATCTAAAATAGGAGCGACGTAAATTGAACAAATGTGCTAGAATTTCGCTGAATTCTTAAATTCACCATAATATAAAATGATCTAATCGGGTCTCTGTCTGCCCTACCCAAGAAGTTTAATAGTGCATTTTACTCGTCATTTCATGCGCTTTGACATGCCGCTTAGCCCAATACGCTATCTGAAATAGGAGCGACGTAAATTGAACAAATGTGATAGAATTTCAGTGAATTCATTTATTAACCATAATATAAAATGATCTAATCGGCTCTCTGATTGCCGTATCATAGAAGTTTAGTAGTGCATTTTACTCGCCGTTCCACGCGCTTTAAGATGCCGCCTAGTCCAGTACGCTATCTGAAATATCAGCGACGTAAGTTGAACAAATGTGATAGAATTTCGATGAATTCTTAAATTAACCTTAATATAAAATGATCTAATCGGCTCTCTGATTGCCCTATTATAGAAGTATAGTAGCGCATTTTACTCGCCCTTCCACGCGCTTTAAGATGCCGCCCAGCCCAGTACGCTATCTGAAATAGGAGCGACGTAAATTGAACAAATGTGATAGAATTTCGCTGAATCCTTATATTAACCTTAATGTAAAATGATCTAGTCGGGTCTTTGTTCGCGCTACCCTAGAAGTTTAATAGTGCATTTTACTCGTCATTTCATGCGCTTTGACATGCCGCTTAGCCCAATACGCTATCTGAAATAGGAGCAACGTAAATTGAACAAATGTGATAGAATTTCAGTGAATTCATTTAGAAACCATAATGTAAAATGATCTAATCGGGTCTCTGTTCGTCCTAGTCTAGAAGTTTAATAGTGCATTTTATTCGCCATTTCATGCGCTTTGAGTTGCCGCTTAGCCGAATACGCTATCTGAAATAGGAGCGACGTAAATTGAACAAATGTGATAGTATTTCGCTGAATTCTTATATTAAACAAAATATAAAATGATCTAATCGGGCCTCTGTTTGCCTTACCCTAGAAGTTTAATAGTGCATTTTACTCGCCATTTCTTGCGCTTTGAGATGCCGCCTAGACCAGTACGCTATCTGAAATAGGAACAACGTAAATTGAACAATTGTGATAGAATTTTGCTGAATTCTTAAATTAACTATAATATAATATGATCTAATCGGGTCTCTATTTGCCCTACCCTAGAAGTTTAATAGTGCATTTTACTCGCCATTTCATGCGCTTTGAGATGCCGCCTAGCCCAGTACGCTATCCGAAATAGGAACAACGTAAATTGAACAATTGTGATAGAATTTTGTTGAATTCTTAAATTAACTATAATATAAAATGATCTAATCGGGTCTCTATTTGCCCGGCCCTAGAAGTTTAGCAGTGCATTTTACTCGCCATTCCGCGCGCTTTAAGATGCCGCCTAGTCCAGTACGCTATCTGTAATAGGAGCGACGTAAATTGAACAAATGTGATAGAATTTTGCTGAATTCTTAAATTAACCATAATATAAAATGATCTAATCGGGTCTCTGTTTGCCCTACCCTAGAAGTTTAATAGTGCATTTTACTCACCATTCCATGCGCTTTGAGATGCCGCTTAGCCCAATACGCTATCTGAAATTGGAGCGACGTAAGTTGAACAAATGTGATAGAATTTCGCTGAAATCTTTTATTAACCATAATGTAAAATGATCTAATCGGGTCTCTGTTCGCCCTAGCCTACAAGTTTAATAGAGCATTTTATTCGCCATTTCATGCGCTTTGAGATGCCGCGTAGCCCAATACGCTATCTGAAATAGGAGCGACGTAAATTGAACAAATGTGATAGAATTTCCCTGAATTCTTATATTAACCTTAATGTAAAATGATCTAATCGGGTCTCTGTTCGCCCTACCCTAGAAGTTTAATAGTGCATTTCACTCGTCATTTCATGCGCTTTCAGATGCCGCTTAGCCCAATACGCTATCTGAAATAGGTGCGACGTAAATTGAACAAATATGATAGAATTTCGCTGAATTCATATATTAACCGTAATATAAAATGATCTAATCGGGTCCCTGTTTGCCCTACCCTAGAAGTTTAATAGTGCATTTTACTCGCCATTTCATGCGCTTTGAGATGCCTCTTAGCACAATACGCTATCTGAAATAGGAGCGACGTAAATTGAACAAATGTGATAGAATTAAGCTGGATTCTTATATTAACCGTAATATAAAATGATCTAATCGGGTCTCTGTTTGCCTTACCTTAGAAGTTTAATAGTGCATTTTACTCACCATTCCATGCGCTTTGAGATGCCGCTTAGCCCAATATGCTATCTGAAATAGGAGCGACGTAAATTGAATAAATGTGATAGAATTTCCCTGAATTCTTATATTAACCTTAATGTAAAATGATCTAATCGGGTCTTTCTTCGACCAACCCTAGAAGTTTAATAGTGCATTTCACTCGTCATTTCATGCGCTTTGAGATGCCGCTTAGCCCAATACGCTATCTGAAATAGGAGTAACGTAAATTGAACAACTGTGATAGAATTTGGCTGAATTCTTATATTAACCAAAATATAAAATGGTCTAATCGGATCTCTGATTGCCCCGTCATTGAAGTTTAGTAGTGCATTTTACTCGCCCTTCCACGCGCTTTAAGATGCCGCCTAGCCCAGTACGCTATCTAAAATAGGAGCGACGTAAATTGAACAAATGTGCTAGAATTTCGCTGAATTCTTAAATTCACCATAATATAAAATGATCTAATCGGGTCTCTGTCTGCCCTACCCAAGAAGTTTAATAGTGCATTTTACTCGTCATTTCATGCGCTTTGACATGCCGCTTAGCCCAATACGCTATCTGAAATAGGAGCGACGTAAATTGAACAAATGTGATAGAATTTCAGTGAATTCATTTATTAACCGTAATATAAAATGATCTAATCGGCTCTCTGATTGCCGTATCATAGAAGTTTAGTAGTGCATTTTACTCGCCGTTCCACGCGCTTTAAGATGCCGCCTAGTCCAGTACGCTATCTGAAATATCAGCGACGTAAGTTGAACAAATGTGATAGAATTTCGATGAATTCTTAAATTAACCTTAATATAAAATGATCTAATCGGCTCTCTGATTGCCCTATTATAGAAGTATAGTAGCGCATTTTACTCGCCCTTCCTCGCGCTTTAAGATGCCGCCCAGCCCAGTACGCTATCTGAAATAGGAGCGACGTAAATTGAACAAATGTGATAGAATTTCGCTGAATCCTTATATTAACCTTAATGTAAAATGATCTAGTCGGGTCTTTGTTCGCGCTACCCTAGAAGTTTAATAGTGCATTGCACTCGTCATTTCATGCGCTTTGAGATGCAGCTTACCCCAATACGCTATCTGAAATAGGAGCGACGTAAATTGAACAAATGTGATAGAATTTCAGTGAATTCATTTATTAACCATAATGTAAAATGATCTAATCGGGTCTCTGTTTGCCCTACCCTAGAAGTTTAATAGTGCATTTTACTCGCCATTTCTTGCGCTTTGAGATGCCGCTTAGCCCAATACGCTATCTGAAATATCAGCGACGTAAATTAAACAAATGTGATAGAATTTCGCTGAATCCTTATATTAACCAAAATATAAAATGATCTAATCGACTCTCTGATTGCCCTATCATAGAAGTTTATATAGTGCATTTTACTCGACATTCCACGCGCTTTAAGATGCCGCCTAGCCCAGTACGCTATCTGAAATAGGGGCGACGTAAATTGAACAAATGTGATAGAATTTCCCTGAATTCTTATATTAACCAAAATATAAAATTATCTAATCGACTCTCTGATTGCCCTATCATAGAAGTTTAGTAGTGCATTTTGCTCGCCTTTCCACGCGCTATAAGATGCCGCCTAGCCCAGTACGCTATCTGAAATTGGAGCGATGTAAATTGAACAAATGTGATAGAATTTCGCTGAATTCGTTTATTAACCATAATGTAAAATGATCTAATCGTGTCTCTGATTGCCCTATCATAGAACTTTAATAGTGCATTTTATTCGCCATTTCATGCGCTTTGAGCTGCCGCTTAGCCCAATACGCTATCTGAAATAGGAGCGACGTAAGTTGAACGAATGTGATAGAATTACGCTGAATTCTTATATTAACCGTAATATAAAATGATCTAATCGGGTCTCTGTTTGCCTTATCCTAGATGTTTAATATTGCATCTTACTCGCCATTTCATGCGCTTTGAGATGCCGCCTAGCCCAGTACGCTACGTGAAATAGGAGCGACGTAAATTGAACAAATGTGATAGAATTTTGCTGAATTCTAAAATTAACCATAATATAAAATGATCTAATCGGGTATCTGTTTGCCCTACCCTAGAAGCTTAATAGTGCATTTTACTCGCCGTTTCATGCGCTTTGAGCTCCCGCTTAGCCCAATACGCTATCTGAAATAGGAGCGACGTAAGTCGGACAAATGTGATAGGATTTCGCTGAATTCTTAAATTAACCCTAACATAAAATGATCTAATCGGGTCTCTGTTTGCCCTACCCTAGAAGTTTAATAGTGCATTTTACTCGCCATTTCGTGCGCTTTCAGATGCCGCTTAGCCCAATACGCTATCTGAAATATGAGCAACGTAAATTGAACAAATGTGATAGAATTTCGCTGAATTCTTATATTAATCTTAATGTAAAATGATCTAATCGGGTCTATGTTCGCCCTACCCTAGAAGTTTAATAGTGCATTTCACTCGTCATTTCATGCGCTTTGAGATGCCGCTTAGTCCAATAAGCTATCTGAAATAGGAGCGACGTAAATTGAACAAATGTGATAGAATTTCCCTGAAATCTTATATTAAACAAAATATCAAATGATCTAATCGGGTCTCTGATTGCCCTATCAGAGAAGTTTAGTAGTGCATTTTACTCGCTATTGCACGCGCGTTAAGATGCCGCCTAGCCGAGTACGCTATCTGAAATAGGAGCGACGTAAGTTGAACAAATGTGATAGAATTACGCTGAATTCTTATATTAACCGTAATATAAAATGATCTCACCGGATCTCTGTTTGCCTTATCCTAGAAGTGTATTAGTGCATTTTACTCGCCGTTTCATGCGCTTTGAGATTCCGCTTAGCCCAACACGCTATCTGAAATAGGAGCGACGTAAACTGAACAAATGTGATAGATTTTCGCTGAATTCTTTTATTAACCATAATGTAAAATGATCTAATCGTGTCTCTGATTGCCCTATCATAGAACTTTAATAGTGCATTTTATTCGCCATTTCATGCGCTTTGAGATGCCGCTTAGCCCAATACGCTACCTGAAATAGGAGCGACGTAAATTGAACAAATGTGATAGAATTTCCCTGAAATCTTATATTAAACAAAATATAAAATGATCTAATCGGGTCTCTGATTGCCCTATCATAAAAGCTTAGCAGTGCATTTTACTCGCCATTCCACGCGCTTTTAGATGCCGCCTAGCCCAGTACGCTATCTGAAATAGGAGCGAAGTAAGTTGAACAGATGTGATATAATTACGCTGAATCCTTATATTAACCGTAATATAAAATGATCTAATCGGGTATCTGTTTGCCCTACCCTAGAAGCTTAATAGTGCATTTTACTCGCCATTTCATGCGCTTTGAGCTGCCGCTTAGCCCAATACGCTATCTGAAATATGAGCGACGTAAATTGAACAAATGTGATAGAATTTCCCTGAATTCTTATATTAACATTAATGTAAAATGATCTAATCGGGTCTCTGTTTGCCCTACCCTAGAAGTTTAATAGTGCATTTTACTCGCCATTTCGTGCGCTTTCAGATGCCGCTTAGCCCAATACGCTATCTGAAATATGAGCGACGTAAATTGAACAAATGTGATAGAATTTCGCTGAATTCTTATATTAATCTTAATGTAAAATGATCTAATCGGGTCTTTGTTCGCCCTACCCTAGAAGTTTAATAGTGCATTTCACTCGTCATTTCATGCGCTTTGAGATGCCGCTTAGCCCAATAAGCTATCTGAAATAAGAGCGACGTAAATTGAACAAATGTGATAGAATTTCGCTGAATTCTTATATTATCCAAAATATAAAATGATCTAGTCGGGTCTCTGATTGACCTATCATAGAAGTTTAATAGTGCATTTTGCTCGCCTTTCCACGCGCAATAAGATGCCGCCTAGCCCACTACGCTATCTGAAATTGGAGCGACGGAAATTGAACAAATGTGATAGAATTTTACTGACATCTTAAATTAACTATAATATAAACTGATCTAATCAGGTCCCTGCTTGCCCTACCCTAGAAGTTTAATAGTGCATTTTGCTCGCCATTTCTTGCGCTTTGAGATGCCTCTTAGCCCAATACGCTATCTGAAATAGGAGCGACGTAAATTGAACAAATGTGATAGAATTTCGCTGAATTCTTATATTAACCTTAATGTAAAATGATCTAATCGGGTCCTTGTTCGCCCTACCCTAGAAGTTTAATAGTGCATTTCACTCGTCATTTCATGCGCATTGAGATGCCGCTTAGCCCAATTCGCTATCTGAAATAGGATCGACGTAAATTGAACAAATGTGATAGAATTTCGCTGAATTCATATATTAACCGTAATATAAAATGATCTAATCGGGTCTCTGTTTGCCCTACCCTAGAAGTTTAATAGTGCATTTTACTCGCCATTTCATGCGCTTTGAGATGCCTCTTAGCCCAATACGCTATCTGAAATAGGAGCAATGTAAATTGAACAAATGTGATAGAATTTCGTTGAATTCTTTTATTAACCATAATGTAAAATGATCTAATCGGGTCTCTGTTCGCCCTAGCCCAGAAGTTTAACAGTGCATTTTATTCGCCATTTCATGCGCTTTGAGATGCCGCTTAGCCCAATACGCTATCTGAAATAGGAGTGACGTAAATTGAACAAATGTGATAGAATTTCCCTGAATTCTTATATTAACCAAAATATAAAATGATCTAATCGACTCTCTGATTGCCCTATCATAGAAGTTTAGTAGTGAATTTTGCTCGCCATTCCACGCGCTTCAAGATGCCACCTAGCCCAGTACGCTATCTGAAATAGGAGCGACGTAAATTGAACAAATGTGATAGAATTTCCCTGAATTCTTATATTAACCAAAATATAAAATTATCTAATCGACTCTCTGATTGCCCTATCATAGAAGTTTAGTAGTGCATTTGCTCGCCTTTCCACGCGCTATAAGATGCCGCCTAGCCCAGTACGCTATCTGAAATTGGAGCGATGTAAATTGAACAAATGTCATAGAATTTCGCTGAATTCGTTTATTAACCATAATGTAAAATGATCTAATCGTGTCTCTGATTGCCCTATCATAGAACTTTAATAGTGCATTTTATTCGCCATTTCATGCGCTTTGAGATGCCGCTTAGCCCAATACGCTATCTGAAATAGGAGCGATGTAAATTGAACAAATGTGATAGAATTTCGCTGAATTCGTTTATTAACCATAATGTAAAATGATCTAATCGTGTCTCTGATTGCCCTATCATAGAACTTTAATAGTGCATTTTATTCGCCATTTCATGCGCTTTGAGATGCCGCTTAGCCCAATACGCTATCGGAAATAGGAGCGACGTAAATTGAACAAATGTGATAGAATTTCCCTGAAATCTTATATTAAACAAAATATCAAATGATCTAATCGGGTCTCTGATTGCCCTATCAGAGAAGTTTAGTAGTGCATTTTACTCGCTATTCCACGCGCGTTAAGATGCCGCCTAGCCGAGTACGCTATCTGAAATAGGAGCGACGTAAGTTGAACGAATGTGATAGAATTACGCTGAATTCTTATATTAACCGTAATATAAAATGATCTAATCGGGTCTCTGTTTGCCTTATCCTAGATATTTAATATTGCATTTTACTCGCCATTCCACGCGCTTTAAGATGCCGCCTAGCCCAGTACGCTATCTGAAATAAGAACAACGTAAATTGAACAATTGTTATAGAATTTTGCTGTATTCTTAAATTAACTATAATATAAAATGATCTAATTGGGTCTCTATTTGCCCTACCCTAGAAGTTTAACAGTGCATTTTACTCGCCATTCCGCGCGCTTTAAGATGCCGCTTATCCAAATACGCTATCTGAAATAGGAGCGATGCAAATTGAACAAATGTGTTAGAATTTCGCTGAATTCTTTTATTAACCATAATGTAAAATGATCTAATCGGGTCTCTGTTCGCCCTAGCCTAGAAGTTTAATAGTGCATTTTATTCGCCATTTCATGCGCTTTGAGATGCCGCTTAGCCCAATACGCTATCTGAAATAGGAGCGACGTAAATTGAACATATGTGATAGAATTTCCTTGAAATCTTATATTAAACAAAATATAAAATGATCTAATCGGGTCTCCGATTGCCCTATCATAGAAGTTTAGTAGTGCATTTTACTCGCCCTTCCACGCGCTTTAAGATGCCGTATAGCCCTGTACGCTATCTGAAATAGGAGCGACGTAAGTTGAACAAATGTGATAGAATTACGCAGAATTCTTAAATTAACCATAATATAAAATGATCTAATCTGGTCTCTGCTTGCCCTACCCTAGAAGTTTAATAGTGCATTTTACTCGTCATTTCATGCGCTTTGAGATGCCGCTTTGCCCAATACGCTATCTGAACTAGGAGCGACGTAATTTGAACAAATGTGAGAGAATTTCGCTGAATTCTTAAATTCACTATAATATAAACTGAACTAATCGGGTCTCTGTTTGCCCTACCCTAGAAGTTTAATAGTGCATTTTACTCGCCATTTCATGCGCATTGAGATGCCGCTTAGCCCAGTACGCTATCTGAAATAGGAGCGACGTAAATTGAACAAATGTGATAGAATTTCGATGAATTCTTAAATTAACCATAATATAGAGTTTTCTTATCGGGTCTCTGTTTGCCCTACCCTAGAAGTTTAATAGTGCATTTTACTCGCCATTTCTTGCGCTTTGAGATGCCGCGTAGCCGAATACGCTATCTGATATATGAGCGACGTAAATTGAACAAATGTGATAGAATTTCGCTAAATTCTTATATTAATCTTAATGTAAAATGATATAATCGGGTCTTTGTTGGCCCTACCCTAGAAGTTTAATAGTGCATTTCACTCGTCATTTCATGCGCTTTGAGATGCCGCTTAGCCCAATAAGCTATCTGAAATAGGAGCGACGTAAATTGAACAAATGTGATAGAATTTCGCTGAATTCTTATATTATCCAAAATATAAAATGATCTAGTCGGGTCTCTGATTGACCTATCATAGAAGTTTAATAGTGCATTTTGCTCACCTTTCCACGCGCTATAAGATGCCGCCTGGCCCACTACGCTATCTGAAATTGGAGCGACGGAAATTGAACAAATGTGATAGAATTTTGCTGACATCTTAAATTAACTATAATATAAACTGATCTAATCAGGTCTCTGCTTGCCCTACCCTAGAAGTTTAATAGTGCATTTTGTTCGCCATTTCTTGCGCTTTGAGATGCCGCTTAGCCCAATACGCTATCTGAAATAGGAGCGACGTAAATTGAACAAATGTGATAGAATTTCGATGAATTCTTAAATTAACCATAATATAGAGTTTTCTTATCGGGTCTCTGTTTGCCCTACCCTAGAAGTTTAATAGTGCATTTTACTCGCCATTTCTTGCGCTTTGAGATGCCGCGTAGCCGAATACGCTATCTGATATATGAGCGACGTAAATTGAACAAATGTGATAGAATTTCGCTGAATTCTTATATTAACCTTAATGTAAAATGATCTAATCGGGTCCTTGTTCGCCCTACCCTAGAAGTTTAATAGTGCATTTCACTCGTCATTTCATGCGCATTGAGATGCCGCTTAGCCCAATTCGCTATCTGAAATAGGAGCGACGTAAATTGAACAAATGTGAGAGAATTTCGCTGAATTCTTTTATTAACCATAATGTAAAATGATCTAATCGGGTCTCTGATCACCCTAGCCTAGAAGTTTAATAGTGCATTTTACTCGCCATTTCAGGCGCTTTGAGATGCCGCTTAGCCCAATACGCTATCTGAAATAGGAGCGACGTAAATTGAACAAATGTGATAGAACTTCGCTGAATTCTTAAATTAACCATAATATAAAATGATCTAATCGGGTCTCTGTTTGCCCTACCCTAGAAGTTTAATAGTGCATTTCACTCGTCATTTCATGCGCTTTGAGATGCCGCTAAGCACAATACGCTATCTGAAATAGGAGCGACGTAAGTTGAACAAATGTTATAGAATTTCGCTTAATTCTTTTATTAACCAAAATGTAAAATGATCTAATCGGGTCTCTGTACGCCCTAGCCTAGAAGCTTAATAGTGCATTTTAGTCGACATTTCATACGCTTTGAGATGCCGCTTAGCCCAATACGCTATCTGAAATAGGAGCGACGTAAATTGAACAAATGTGATAGATTTTCGCTGAATTCTTAAATTAACCATAATATAAAATGATCTAATCGGGTCTCTTTTCGCCCTAACGTAGAAGTTTAATAGGGCATTTTATTCGACATTTCATGCGCTTTGAGATGCCGCTTAGCCCAATACGCTATCTGAAATAGGAGCGACGTAAATCGAACAAATGTGATGGAATTTCCATGAATCCTTATATTAACCTTAATGTAAAATGATCCAATCGGATCTCTGTTCGCCCTACCATAGAAGTCTAATAGTGCATTTCACTCGCCATTTCATGCGCTTTGAGATGCCGCTTAGCCCAATGCGCTATCTGAAATAGGAGCGACGTAAGTTGAACAAATGTGATAGAATTTCTCTGAATTCTTATATTAACCAAAATATAAAATGATCTAATCGGGTCTCTGATTGCCCTATCATAGAAGTTTAATAGTGCATTTTACTTGCCATTCCCCGCGCTTTAAGATGTCGCCTAGCCCAGTACGCTATCTGAAATAGGAGCGACGTAAATTGATCAAATGCGATAAAATTTTGCTGACATCTTAAATTAACCATAATATAAAATGACCTAATCGGGTCTCTGATTGACCTATCATAGAATTTTAATAGTGCATTTTACTCGCCATGCCACCCGCTTTAAGATGCCGCCTAGCTCAGTACGCTATCGGAAATAGGTGCGACGTAAATTGAACAAATGTGATAGAATTTCGCTGAATTCTTATATTAACCAAAATATAAAATGATCTAATCGGGTCTCTGATTGCCCTATCATAGAATTTTAATAGTGCATTTTACTCGCCATTCCACACGCTTTAAGATGCCGCCTAGCCCAGTACGCTATCTGAAATAGGAGCGACGTAAGTTGAACAAATGTGATAGAATTACGCTGAATTCTTATATTAACCGTAATATAAAATGATCTAATCGGGTCTTTGTTTGCCTTATCCTAGAAGTTTAATAGTGCATTATACTCGCCATTTCATGCGCTTTGAGATGCCGCTTAGCCCAATACGCTATCTGAAATAGGAGCGACGTAAATTGAACAAATGTGATAGAATTTCGCTGAATTCTTAAATTAACCATAATATAAAATAATCTCGTCGGGTCTCTGTTTGCCCTACCCTAGAAGTTTAATAGTGCATTTTACTCGCCATTTCATGCGCTTTGAGATACCGCATAGCCCAATACGCTATCTGAAATAGGAGCGACGTAAATTGAACAAATGTGATAGAATTTCCGTGAATCCTTATATTAACCTTAATGTAAAATGATCTAATCGGGTCTCTGTTCGCCCTACCATAGAAGTCTAATGGTGCATTTCACTCGCCATTTCATGCGATTTGAGATGCCACTTAGCCCAATACGCTATCTGAAATAGGAGCGACCTACGTTGAACAAATGTGATAGAATTTCGCTGAATTCTTTTATTAACCATAATGTATAATGATCTGATCGGGTCTCTGTTCGCCCTAACCTAGAAGTTTAATAGTGCATTTTATTCGCCATTTCATGCGCTTTGAGATACCGCTTAGCCGAATGCGCTATCTGAAATAGGAGCGTCGTAAATTGAACAAATGTGATAAAATTTCCCTGAAATCCTATATTAAACAAAATATAAAATGATCTAATCGGATCTCTGATTGCCCTGTCATAGAAGTTTAATAGTGCATTTTACTTGCCATTCCACGCGCTTTAAGATGCCGCCTAGCTCAGTACGCTATCTGAAATAGGAGCGACCTAAATTGAACGAATGTGATAGAATTTTGCTGAATTCTTAAATTAACCATAATATAAAATGATCAAATCGGGTCTCTGTTTGCCCTACCCTAGAAGTTTAATAGTGCATTTCACTCGTCATTCCACGGGCTTTAAGATGCTGCCTAGCCCAGTACGCTATCTGAAATAGGAGCGACGTAAGTTGAACAAATGTGATGGAATTTTGCTGAATTCTTAAATTAACCATAATATAAAATGATCTAAGCGGGTCTCTGTTTGCCCTACCCTAGAAGTTTAATAGTGCATTTCACTCGTCACTTCATGCGCTTTGAGATGCCGCTAAGCCCAATAAGCTATCTGAAATAGGAGCGACGTAAATTGAACAAATGTGATTGAATTTCGCAGAATTCTTATGTTAACCAAAATATAAAATGATCTAATCTGGTCTCTGTTCGCCCTAGCCTAGAAGTTAAATAGTGCATTTTGTTCGCCATTTCATGCGCTTTGAGATGCCGCTTAGCCCAATACGCTATCTGAAATAGGAGCGACGTAAATTGAAGAAATGTGATAGAATTTCCCTGAAATCTTATATTAAACAAAATATAAAATGATCTAATCGGGTCTCTGATGGCTCTATCCTAGAAGTTTAGCAGTGCATTTTACTCGCCCTTCCGCGCGCTTTAAGATGCCGCCTAGCCCAATAGGCTATCTGAAATAGGAGCGACGTAAATTGAAAAAACGTGATAGAAATTCCGTGAATTCTTATGTTAACCTTAATGTAAAATGATCTAATCGGGTCTCCGTTCGCCCTACCCTAGAAGTATAATAGTGCATTATAGTCGTCATTTCATGCGCTTTTAGATGCCGCTTAGCCCAGGACGCTATCTGTAATACGAGCGACGTAAATTGAAGAAATGTGATAGAATTTCGCTGAATTCTTAAATTAACCATAATATAAAATGATTTAATCGGGTCTTTGTTTGCCCTAGCCTAGAAGTTTAATAGTGCGTTTTACTCGCCATCTCATGCGCTTTCAGATGCCGCTTAGCCCAATACGCTATCTGAAATAGGAGCGACGGAAGTTGAACAAATGTGATAGAATTTCGCTGAATTCTTTTATTAACCATAATGTAAAATGATCTAATCGGGTCTCTGTTCGCCCTAGCCTAGAAGTTTAATAGTGCATTTTACTCGTCATTTCATGCGCTTTGAGATGCCGCTTAGCCCAATGCGCTATCTGAAATAGGAGCGATGTAAATTGAACAAATGTGATAGAATTTCGCTGTATTCATATATTAACCGTAATATAAAATGATCTAATCGGGTCTCTGTTTGCCCTACCCTAGAAGTTTAATAGTGCATTTTACTCGCCATTTCATGCGCTTTGAGATGCCTCTTAGCCCAATACGCTATCTGAAATAGGAGCAATGTAAATTGAACAAATGTGATAGAATTTCGTTGAATTCTTTTATTAACCATAATGTAAAATGATCTAATCTGGTCTCTGTTCGCCCTAGCCCAGAAGTTTAACAGTGCATTTTATTCGCCATTTCATGCGCTTTGAGATGCCGCTTAGCCCAATACGCTATCTGAAATAGGAGCGACGTAAATTGAACAAATGTGATAGAATTTCCCTGAATTCTTATATTAACCAAAATATAAAATTATCTAATCGACTCTCTGATTGCCCTGTCATAGAAGTTTAGTAGTGCATTTTGCTCGCCTTTCCACGCGCTATAAGATGCCGCCTAGCCCAGTACGCTATCTGAAATTGGAGCGATGTAAATTGAACAAATGTGATAGAATTTCGCTGAATTCGTTTATTAACCATAATGTAAAATGATCTAATCGTGTCTCTGATTGCCCTATCATAGAACTTTAATAGTGCATTTTATTCGCCATTTCATGCGCTTTGAGATGCCGCTTAGCTCAATACGCTATCTGAAATAGGAGCGATGTAAATTGAACAAATGTGATAGAATTTCGCTGAATTCGTTTATTAACCATAATGTAAAATGATCTAATCGTGTCTCTGATTGCCCTATCATAGAACTTTAATAGTGCATTTTATTCGCCATTTCATGTGCTTTGAGATGCCGCTTAGCCCAATACGCTATCGGAAATAGGAGCGACGTAAATTGAACAAATGTGATAGAATTTCCCTGAAATCTTATATTAAACAAAATATCAAATGATCTAATCGGGTCTCTGATTGCCCTATCAGAGAAGTTTAGTAGTGCATTTTACTCGCTATTCCACGCGCGTTAAGATGCCGCCTAGCCGAGTACGCTATCTGAAATAGGAGCGACGTAAGTTGAACGAATGTGATAGAATTACGCTGAATTCTTATATTAACCGTAATATAAAATGATCTAATCGGGTCTCTGTTTGCCTTATCCTAGATATTTAATATTGCATTGTACTCGCCATTTCATGCGCTTTGAGATGCCGCCTAGCCCAGTACGCTACGTGAAATAGGAGCGACGTAAATTGAACAAATGTGATAGAATTTTGCTGAATTCTAAAATTAACCATAATATAAAATGATCTAATCGGGTATCTGTTTGCCCTACCCTAGAAGCTTAATAGTGCATTTTACTCGCCATTTCATGCGCTTTGAGCTCCCGCTTAGCCCAATACGCTATCTGAAATATGAGCGACGTAAATTGAACAAATGTGATAGAATTTCCCTGAATTCTTATATTAACATTAATGTAAAATGATCTCATCGGGTCTCTGTTTGCCCTACCCTAGTAGTTTAAGAGTGCATTTTACTGGTCATTTCATGCGCTTTGATATGCCGCTTAGCCCAATACGCTATCTGAAATAGGAGCGATGTAAATTGAACAAATGTGATGCAATTTCGCTGAATTCTTTTATTAACCATAATGTAAAATGATCTAATCGGGTCTCTGTTCGCCCTAGCCTAGAACTTTAATCGTGTAGTTTACTTGCCATTCCACGCGCTTTAAGATGCCGCCTAGGCCAGTACGCTATCTGAAATAGGAGCGACGTAAATTGAACAAACGTGATAGAATTTTGCTGAATTCTTAAATTAACCATAATATAAACTGATCTAATCGGGTCTCTGATTGACCTATCATAGAATTTTAATAGTGCATTTTACTCGCCATTTCAGGCGCTTTGAGATGCCGCTTCGCCCAGTACGCTATCTGAAATAGGAGCGACGTAAATTGAACAAATGTGATAGAATTTTGCTGAATTCTTAAATTAACCACAATATAAAATGATCTAATCGTGTCTCTGTTTGCCCTACCCTAGAAGTTTAATAGTGCATTTTACTCGCCATTTCATGCGCTTTGAGATGCCGCTTATCCCAATACGCTATCTGAAATAGGAGCGACGTAAGTTGAACAAATGTGACAGAATTTCGCTGAATTCTTTTATGAACCATAATGTAAAATGATCTAATCGGGTCTCTGTTCGCCCTAGCCTAGAAGATTAATAGCGCATTTTACTCGCCATTCCACGCGCTTTAAGATGCCGCCTAGCCCAGTACGCTATCTGAAATAGGAGCGGCGTAAGTTGAACAAATGTGATAGTATTACGCTGAATTCTTATATTAACCATAATATAAAATGATCTAATCGGGTCGCTGTTTGCCTTATCCTAGAAGTTTAATAGTGCATTATACTCGCCATTTCATGCGCTTTGAGATGCCGCTTAGCCGAATACGCTATCTGTAATACGAGCGACGTAAATTGAATAAATGTGATAGAATTTCGCTGAATTCTTAAATTAACCATAATATAAAATGATTGAATCGGGTCTTTGTTTGCCCTAGCCTAGAAGTTTAATAGTGCATTTTACTCGCCATTTCATGCGCTTTCAGGTGCCGCTTAGGCCAATACGCTATCTGAAATAGGAGCGACGTAAATTGAACAAATGTGATAGAATTTCTCTGAATTCTTAAATTAACCATAATATATAATGATCTAATCGGGTCTTTGTTTGCCCTAGCCTAGAAGTTTAATAGTGCGTTTTACTCGCCATTTCATGCGCTTTCAGATGCCGCTTAGCCCAATACGCTATCTGAAATAGGAGCGACGTTAATTTAACAAATGTGATAGAAATTCGCTGAATTCTTATATTAACCAAAATATAAAATGATCTAATCGGGTCTCTGATTGCCCTATCATAGAAGATTAACAGTGCATTTTACTCGACATTCCACGCGCTTTAGGATGCCGCCTAGCCCAGTACGCTATCCGAAATAGGAGCGACGTAAGTTGAACAGATGTGATAGAATTACGCTGAATTCTTATATTAACCGTAATATAAAATGATCTAATCGGGTCTCTGTTTGCCTGATCCTAGAAGATAATAGTGCATTTTACTCGCCATTTCATGCGCTATGAGATGCCGCCTAGCCCAGTACGCTATCTGAAATAGGAGCGACGTAAGTTGAACAGATGTGATAGAATTACGCTGAATTCTTATATTAACCGTAATATAAAATGATCTAATCGGGTCTCTGTTTGCCTGATCCTAGAAGATAATAGTGCATTTCACTCGTCATTTCATGCGCTTTGAGATGCCGCCTAGCCCAGTACGCTATCTGAAATAGGAGCGACGTAAGTTGAACAGATGTGATAGAATTACGCTGAATTCTTATATTAACCGTAATATAAAATGATCTAATCGGGTCTCTGTTTGCCTGATCCTAGAAGATAATAGTGCATTTCACTCGTCATTTCATGCGCTTTGAGATGCCGCTAAGCCCAATAAGCTATCTGTAATAGGAGCGACGTAAGTTGAACACATGTGATAGAATTACGCTGAATTTTTATATTAACCGTAATATAAAATGATCTAATCGGGTCTCTGTTTGCCTGATCCTAGAAGATAATAGTGCATTTTACTCGCCATTCCACGCGCTTTAAAATGCCGCCTAGCCCAGTACGCTATCTGAAATTGGAGCGACGTAAGTTGAACAAATGTGATAGAATTTCGCTGAATTCTTTTATTAGCCATAATGTAAAATGATCTAATCGGGTCTCTGTTTGCCTTATCCTAGAAGTATAATAGTGCATTATACTCGTCATTTCATGCGCTTTTAGATGGCGCTTAGCCCAATACGCTATCTGTAATACGAGCGACGTAAATTGAATAAATGTGATAGAATTTCGCTGAATTCTTAAATTAACCATAATATAAAATGATTTAATCGGGTCTTTGTTTGCCCTAGCCTAGAAGTTTAATAGTGCATTTTACTCGCCATTTCATGCACTTTCAGATGCCGCTTAGCCCAATACGCTATCTGAAATAGGAGCGACGTAAATTGAACAAATGTGATAGAATTTCGCTGAATTCTTAAATTAACCATAATATAAAATGATCTAATCGGGTCTCTGTTTGCCTTATCCTAGGAGTATAATAGTGCATTATAGTCGTCATTTCATGCGCTTTTAGATGCCGCCTAGCCCAGTACGCTATCTGAAATTGGAGCGATGTAAATTGAACAAATGTGATAGAATTTCGCTGAATTCGTTTATTAACCATAATGTAAAATGATCTAATCGTGTCTCTGATTGCCCTATCATAGAACTTTAATAGTGCATTTTATTCGCCATTTCATGCGCTTTGAGATGCCGCTTAGCCCAATACGCTATCTGAAATAGGAGCGATGTAAATTGAACAAATGTGATAGAATTTCGCTGAATTCGTTTATTAACCATAATGTAAAATGATCTAATCGTGTCTCTGATTGCCCTATCATAGAACTTTAATAGTGCATTTTATTCGCCATTTCATGCGCTTTGAGATACCGCTTAGCCCAATACGCTATCGGAAATAGGAGCGATGTAAATTGAACAAATGTGATAGAATTTCGCTGAATTCGTTTATTAACCATAATGTAAAATGATCTAATCGTGTCTCTGATTGCCCTATCATAGAACTTTAATAGTGCATTTTATTCGCCATTTCATGCGCTTTGAGATACCGCTTAGCCCAATACGCTATCGGAAATAGGAGCGACGTAAATTGAACAAATGTGATAGAATTTCCCTGAAATCTTCTATTAAACAAAATATCAAATGATCTAATCGGGTCTCTGATTGCCCTATCAGAGAAGTTTAGTAGTGCATTTTACTCGCTATTCCACGCGCGTTAAGATGCCGCCTAGCCGAGTACGCTATCTGAAATAGGAGCGACGTAAGTTGAACGAATGTGATAGAATTACGCTGAATTCTTATATTAAGCGTAATATAAAATGATCTAATCGGGTCTCTGTTTGCCTTATCCTAGATATTTAATATTGCATTGTACTCGCCATTTCATGCACTTTGAGATGCCGCCTAGCCCAGTACGCTACGTGAAATAGGAGCGACGTAAATTGAACAAATGTGATAGAATTTTGCAGAATTCTAAAATTAATCATAATATAAAATGATCTAATCGGGTATCTGTTTGCCCTACCCTAGAAGCTTAATAGTGCATTTTACTCGCCATTTCATGCGCTTTGAGCTCCCGCTTAGCCCAATACGCTATCTGAAATATGAGCGACGTAAATTGAACAAATGTGATAGAATTTCCCTGAATTCTTATATTAACATTAATGTAAAATGATCTAATCGGGTCTCTGTTTGCCCTACCCTAGTAGTTTAAGAGTGCATTTTACTCGCCATTTCTTGCGCTTTGAGGTGCCGCTTAGGCCAATACGCTATCTGAAATAGGAGCGACGTAAATTGAACAAATGTGATAGAATTTCCTTGAAGTCTTATATTAAACAAAATATAAAATGATCTAATCGGGTCTCTGATTGCCCTATCATAGAAGTTTAGTAGTGCATTTTACTCGCCGTTCCACGCGCTTTAAGATGCCGCTTAGCGCAATACGCTATCTGAAATAGGAGCGACGTAAGTCGGACAAATGTGATAGGATTTCGCTGAATTCTTAAATTAACCCTAATATAAAATGATCTAATCGGGTCTCTGTTTGCCCTACCCTAGAAGTTTAATAGTGCATTTTACTCGCCATTTCTTGCGCTTTGAGATGCCGCTTAGCCCAATACGCTATCTGAAATATCAGCGACGTAAATTGAACAAATGTGAGAGAATTTCGCTGAATTCTTATATTAACCTTAATGTAAAATGTTCTAATCGGGTCTCCGTTCGCCCTACCCAAGAAGATTAATAGTGCATTTTACTCGCCATTTCATGCGCTTTGAGCTCCCGCTTAGCCCAATACGCTACCTGAAATAGGAGCGACGTAAATTGAACAAATGTGATAGAATTTCGCTGAATTCTTATATTAACCAAAATATAAAACGATCTAATCGACTCTCTGATTGCCCTATCATAGAAGTTTATATAGTGCATTTTACTCGCCATTCCACGCGCTTTAAGATGCCGCCTAGCCCAGTACGCTATCTGAAATAGGAACAACGTAAATTGAACAATTGTTATAGAATTTTGCTGTATTCTTAAATTAACTATAATATAAAATGATCTAATTGGGTCTCTATTTGCCCTACCCTAGAAGTTTAACAGTGCATTTTACTCGCCATACGGCGCGCTTTAAGATGCCGCTTATCCAAATGCGCTATCTGAAATAGGAGCGATGCAAATTGAACAAATGTGATAGAATTTCGCTGAATTCTTTTATTAACCATAATGTAAAATGATCTAATCGGGTCTCTGTTCGCCCTAGCCTAGAAGTTTAATAGTGCATTTTATTCGCCATTTCATGCGCTTTGAGATGCCGCTTAGCCCAATACGCTATCTGAAATAGGAGCGACGTAAATTGAACATATGTGATAGAATTTCCTTGAAATCTTATATTAAACAAAATATAAAATGATCTAATCGGGTCTCCGATTGCCCTATCATAGAAGTTTAGTAGTGCATTTTACTCGCCCTTCCACGCGCTTTAAGATGCCGTATAGCCCTGTACGCTATCTGAAATAGGAGCGACGTAAGTTGAACAAATGTGATAGAATTACGCAGAATTCTTAAATTAACCATAATATAAAATGAACTAATCGGGTCTCTGCTTGCCCTACCCTAGAAGTTTAATAGTGCATTTTACTCGCCATTTCATGCGCTTTGAGATGCCGCTTAGCCCAATACGCTATCGGAAATAGGAGCGACGTAAATTGAACAAATGTGATAGTATTTCGCTGAATTCTTTTATTAACCATAATGTAAAATGATCTAATCGGGTCTCTGATCACCCTAGCCTAGAAGTTTAATAGTGCATTTTACTCGCCATTTCAGGCGCTTTGAGATGCCGCTTAGCCCAATACGCTATCTGAAATAGGAGCGACGTAAATTGAACAAATGTGATAGAACTTCGCTGAATTCTTAAATTAACCATAATATAAAATGATCTAATCGGGTCTCTGTTTGCCCTACCCTAGAAGTTTAATAGTGCATTTCACTCGTCATTTCATGCGCTTTGAGATGCCGCTAAGCACAATACGCTATCTGAAATAGGAGCGACGTAAGTTGAACAAATGTTATAGAATTTCGCTTAATTCTTTTATTAACCAAAATGTAAAATGATCTAATCGGGTCACTGTACGCCCTAGCCTAGAAGCTTAATAGTGCATTTTAGTCGACATTTCATACGCTTTGAGATGCCGCTTAGCCCAATACGCTATCTGAAATAGGAGCGACGTAAATTGAACAAATGTGATAGATTTTCGCTGAATTCTTAAATTAACCATAATATAAAATGATCTAATCGGGTCTCTTTTCGCCCTAACGTAGAAGTTTAATAGGGCATTTTATTCGACATTTCATGCGCTTTGAGATGCCGCTTAGCCCAATACGCTATCTGAAATAGGAGCGACGTAAATCGAACAAATGTGATGGAATTTCCATGAATCCTTATATTAACCTTAATGTAAAATGATCCAATCGGATCTCTGTTCGCCCTACCATAGAAGTCTAATAGTGCATTTCACTCGCCATTTCATGCGCTTTGAGATGCCGCTTAGCCCAATGCGCTATCTGAAATAGGAGCGACGTAAGTTGAACAAATGTGATAGAATTTCTCTGAATTCTTATATTAACCAAAATATAAAATGATCTCATCGGGTCTCTGTTTGCCCTACCCTAGAAGTTTAATAGTGCATTTTATTTGCCATTTCATGCGCTTTGAGATACCGCATAGCCCAATACGCTATCTGAAATAGGAGCGACGTAAATTGAACAAATGTGATAGAATTTCCGTGAATCCTTATATTAACCTTAATGTAAAATGATCTAATCGGGTCTCTGTTCGCCCTACCATAGAAGTCTAATGGTGCATTTCACTCGCCATTTCATGCGATTTGAGATGCCACTTAGCCCAATACGCTATCTGAAATAGGAGCGACCTACGTTGAACAAATGTGATAGAATTTCGCTGAATTCTTTTATTAACCATAATGTATAATGATCTGATCGGGTCTCTGTTCGCCCTAGCCTAGAAGTTTAATAGTGCATTTTATTCGTCACTTCATGCGCTTTGAGATGCCGATTAGCCGAATACGCTATCTGAAATAGGAGCGACGTAAATTGAACAAACATGATAGAACTTCGCTGAATTCTTAAATTAACCATAATATAAAATGATCTAATCGGGTCTCTGTTTGCCCTAACCTAGAAGTTTAATAGTGCATTTTATTCGCCATTTCATGCGCTTTGAGATACCGCTTAGCCGAATGCGCTATCTGAAATAGGAGCGTCGTAAATTGAACAAATGTGATAAAATTTCCCTGAAATCCTATATTAAACAAAATATAAAATGATCTAATCGGATCTCTGATTGCCCTGTCATAGAAGTTTAATAGTGCATTTTACTTGCCATTCCACGCGCTTTAAGATGCCGCCTAGCTCAGTACGCTATCTGAAATAGGAGCGACCTAAATTGAACGAATGTGATAGAATTTTGCTGAATTCTTAAATTAACCATAATATAAAATGATCTAATCGGGTCTCTGTTTGCCCTACCCTAGAAGTTTAATAGTGCATTTCACTCGTCATTCCACGGGCTTTAAGATGCTGCCTAGCCCAGTACGCTATCTGAAATAGGAGCGACGTAAGTTGAACAAATGTGATGGAATTTTGCTGAATTCTTAAATTAACCATAATATAAAATGATCTAAGCGGGTCTCTGTTTGCCCTACCCTAGAAGTTTAATAGTGCATTTCACTCGTCACTTCATGCGCTTTGAGATGCCGCTAAGCCCAATAAGCTATCTGAAATAGGAGCGACGTAAATTGAACAAATGTGATTGAATTTCGCAGAATTCTTATGTTAACCAAAATATAAAATGATCTAATCTGGTCTCTGTTCGCCCTAGCCTAGAAGTTAAATAGTGCATTTTGTTCGCCATTTCATGCGCTTTGAGATGCCGCTTAGCCCAATACGCTATCTGAAATAGGAGCGACGTAAATTGAAGAAATGTGATAGAATTTCCCTGAAATCTTATATTAAACAAAATATAAAATGATCTAATCGGGTCTCTGATGGCTCTATCCTAGAAGTTTAGCAGTGCATTTTACTCGCCCTTCCGCGCGCTTTAAGATGCCGCCTAGCCCAATAGGCTATCTGAAATAGGAGCGACGTAAATTGAACAAACGTGATAGAAATTCCGTGAATTCTTATGTTAACCTTAATGTAAAATGATCTAATCGGGTCTCCGTTCGCCCTACCCTAGAAGTATAATAGTGCATTATAGTCGTCATTTCATGCGCTTTTAGATGCCGCTTAGCCCAGGACGCTATCTGTAATACGAGCGACGTAAATTGAAGAAATGTGATAGAATTTCGCTGAATTCTTAAATTAACCATAATATAAAATGATTTAATCGGGTCTTTGTTTGCCCTAGCCTAGAAGTTTAATAGTGCGTTTTACTCGCCATCTCATGCGCTTTCAGATGCCGCTTAGCCCAATACGCTATCTGAAATAGGAGCGACGGAAGTTGAACAAATGTGATAGAATTTCGCTGAATTCTTTTATTAACCATAATGTAAAATGATCTAATCGGGTCTCTGTTCGCCCTAGCCTAGAAGTTTAATAGTGCATTTTACTCGTCATTTCATGCGCTTTGAGATGCCGCTTAGCCCAATGCGCTATCTGAAATAGGAGCGATGTAAATTGAACAAATGTGATAGAATTTCGCTGAATTCATATATTAACCGTAATATAAAATGATCTAATCGGGTCTCTGTTTGCCCTACCCTAGAAGTTTAATAGTGCATTTTACTCGCCATTTCATGCGCTTTGAGATGCCTCTTAGCCCAATACGCTATCTGAAATAGGAGCAATGTAAATTGAACAAATGTGATAGAATTTCGTTGAATTCTTTTATTAACCATAATGTAAAATGATCTAATCTGGTCTCTGTTCGCCCTAGCCCAGAAGTTTAACAGTGCATTTTATTCGCCATTTCATGCGCTTTGAGATGCCGCTTAGCCCAATACGCTATCTGAAATAGGAGCGACGTAAATTGAACAAATGTGATAGAATTTCCCTGAATTCTTATATTAACCAAAATATAAAATTATCTAATCGACTCTCTGATTGCCCTGTCATAGAAGTTTAGTAGTGCATTTTGCTCGCCTTTCCACGCGCTATAAGATGCCGCCTAGCCCAGTACGCTATCTGAAATTGGAGCGATGTAAATTGAACAAATGTGATAGAATTTCGCTGAATTCGTTTATTAACCATAATGTAAAATGATCTAATCGTGTCTCTGATTGCCCTATCATAGAACTTTAATAGTGCATTTTATTCGCCATTTCATGCGCTTTGAGATGCCGCTTAGCCCAATACGCTATCTGAAATAGGAGCGATGTAAATTGAACAAATGTGATAGAATTTCGCTGAATTCGTTTATTAACCATAATGTAAAATGATCTAATCGTGTCTCTGATTGCCCTATCATAGAACTTTAATAGTGCATTTTATTCGCCATTTCATGTGCTTTGAGATACCGCTTAGCCCAATACGCTATCGGAAATAGGAGCGACGTAAATTGAACAAATGTGATAGAATTTCCCTGAAATCTTATATTAAACAAAATATCAAATGATCTAATCGGGTCTCTGATTGCCCTATCAGAGAAGTTTAGTAGTGCATTTTACTCGCTATTCCACGCGCGTTAAGATGCCGCCTAGCCGAGTACGCTATCTGAAATAGGAGCGACGTAAGTTGAACGAATGTGATAGAATTACGCTGAATTCTTATATTAACCGTAATATAAAATGATCTAATCGGGTCTCTGTTTGCCTTATCCTAGATATTTAATATTGCATTGTACTCGCCATTTCATGCGCTTTGAGATGCCGCCTAGCCCAGTACGCTACGTGAAATAGGAGCGACGTAAATTGAACAAATGTGATAGAATTTTGCTGAATTCTAAAATTAACCATAATATAAAATGATCTAATCGGGTATCTGTTTGCCCTACCCTAGAAGCTTAATAGTGCATTTTACTCGCCATTTCATGCGCTTTGAGCTCCCGCTTAGCCCAATACGCTATCTGAAATATGAGCGACGTAAATTGAACAAATGTGATAGAATTTCCCTGAATTCTTATATTAACATTAATGTAAAATGATCTCATCGGGTCTCTGTTTGCCCTACCCTAGTAGTTTAAGAGTGCATTTTACTGGTCATTTCATGCGCTTTGATATGCCGCTTAGCCCAATACGCTATCTGAAATAGGAGCGATGTAAATTGAACAAATGTGATGCAATTTCGCTGAATTCTTTTATTAACCATAATGTAAAATGATCTAATCGGGTCTCTGTTCGCCCTAGCCTAGAACTTTAATCGTGTAGTTTACTTGCCATTCCACGCGCTTTAAGATGCCGCCTAGGCCAGTACGCTATCTGAAATAGGAGCGACGTAAATTGAACAAACGTGATAGAATTTTGCTGAATTCTTAAATTAACCATAATATAAACTGATCTAATCGGGTCTCTGATTGACCTATCATAGAATTTTAATAGTGCATTTTACTCGCCATTTCATGCGCTTTGAGATGCCGCTTCGCCCAGTACGCTATCTGAAATAGGAGCGACGTAAATTGAACAAATGTGATAGAATTTTGCTGAATTCTTAAATTAACCACAATATAAAATGATCTAATCGTGTCTCTGTTTGCCCTACCCTAGAAGTTTAATAGTGCATTTTACTCGCCATTTCATGCGCTTTGAGATGCCGCTTATCCCAATACGCTATCTGAAATAGGAGCGACGTAAGTTGAACAAATGTGACAGAATTTCGCTGAATTCTTTTATGAACCATAATGTAAAATGATCTAATCGGGTCTCTGTTCGCCCTAGCCTAGAAGATTAATAGCGCATTTTACTCGCCATTCCACGCGCTTTAAGATGCCGCCTAGCCCAGTACGCTATCTGAAATAGGAGCGGCGTAAGTTGAACAAATGTGATAGAATTACGCTGAATTCTTATATTAACCATAATATAAAATGATCTAATCGGGTCGCTGTTTGCCTTATCCAAGAAGTTTAATAGTGCATTATACTCGCCATTTCATGCGCTTTGAGATGCCGCTTAGCCGAATACGCTATCTGTAATACGAGCGACGTAAATTGAATAAATGTGATAGAATTTCGCTGAATTCTTAAATTAACCATAATATAAAATGATTGAATCGGGTCTTTGTTTGCCCTAGCCTAGAAGTTTAATGGTGCATTTTACTCGCCATTTCATGCGCTTTCAGGTGCCGCTTAGGCCAATACGCTATCTGAAATAGGAGCGACGTAAATTGAACAAATGTGATAGAATTTCTCTGAATTCTTAAATTAACCATAATATATAATGATCTAATCGGGTCTTTGTTTGCCCTAGCCTAGAAGTTTAATAGTGCGTTTTACTCGCCATTTCATGCGCTTTCAGATGCCGCTTAGCCCAATACGCTATCTGAAATAGGAGCGACGTTAATTTAACAAATGTGATAGAAATTCGCTGAATTCTTATATTAACCAAAATATAAAATGATCTAATCGGGTCTCTGATTGCCCTATCATAGAAGATTAACAGTGCATTTTACTCGACATTCCACGCGCTTTAGGATGCCGCCTAGCCCAGTACGCTATCCGAAATAGGAGCGACGTAAGTTGAACAGATGTGATAGAATTACGCTGAATTCTTATATTAACCGTAATATAAAATGATCTAATCGGGTCTCTGTTTGCCTGATCCTAGAAGATAATAGTGCATTTTACTCGCCATTTCATGCGCTATGAGATGCCGCCTAGCCCAGTACGCTATCTGAAATAGGAGCGACGTAAGTTGAACAGATGTGATAGAATTACGCTGAATTCTTATATTAACCGTAATATAAAATGATCTAATCGGGTCTCTGTTTGCCTGATCCTAGAAGATAATAGTGCATTTCACTCGTCATTTCATGCGCTTTGAGATGCCGCCTAGCCCAGTACGCTATCTGAAATAGGAGCGACGTAAGTTGAACAGATGTGATAGAATTACGCTGAATTCTTATATTAACCGTAATATAAAATGATCTAATCGGGTCTCTGTTTGCCTGATCCTAGAAGATAATAGTGCATTTCACTCGTCATTTCATGCGCTTTGAGATGCCGCTAAGCCCAATAAGCTATCTGTAATAGGAGCGACGTAAGTTGAACACATGTGATAGAATTACGCTGAATTTTTATATTAACCGTAATATAAAATGATCTAATCGGGTCTCTGTTTGCCTGATCCTAGAAGATAATAGTGCATTTTACTCGACATTCCACGCGCTTTAAAATGCCGCCTAGCCCAGTACGCTATCTGAAATTGGAGCGACGTAAGTTGAACAAATGTGATAGAATTTCGCTGAATTCTTTTATTAGCCATAATGTAAAATGATCTAATCGGGTCTCTGTTTGCCTTATCCTAGAAGTATAATAGTGCATTATACTCGTCATTTCATGCGCTTTTAGATGGCGCTTAGCCCAATACGCTATCTGTAATACGAGCGACGTAAATTGAATAAATGTGATAGAATTTCGCTGAATTCTTAAATTAACCATAATATAAAATGATTTAATCGGGTCTTTGTTTGCCCTAGCCTAGAAGTTTAATAGTGCATTTTACTCGCCATTTCATGCACTTTCAGATGCCGCTTAGCCCAATACGCTATCTGAAATAGGAGCGACGTAAATTGAACAAATGTGATAGAATTTCGCTGAATTCTTAAATTAACCATAATATAAAATGATCTAATCGGGTCTCTGTTTGCCTTATCCTTGGAGTATAATAGTGCATTATAGTCGTCATTTCATGCGCTTTTAGATGCCGCTTAGCCCAGGACGCTATCTGTAATACGAGCGACGTAAATTGAAGAAATGTGATAGAATTTCGCTGAATTCTTATATTAACCAAAATATAAAATGATCTAATCGGGTCTCTGATTGCCCTATCATAAAAGTTTAGCAGTGCATTTTACTCGCCATTCCACGCGCTTCAAGATGCCGCCTAGCCGAGGACGCTATCTGAAATAGGAGCGACGTAAATTGAGCAAATGTGATAGAATTTTGCTGAATTCTTAAATTAACCATAATATAAAATGATCTAATCGGGTCTCTGATTGCCCTACCCTAGAAGTTTAATAGTGCATTTTACTGGTCATTTCATGCGCTTTGATATGCCGCTTAGCCCAATACGCTATCTGAAATAGGAGCGATGTAAATTGAACAAATGTGATGCAATTTCGCTGAATTCTTTTATTAACCATAATGTAAAATGATCTAATCGGGTCTCTGTTCGCCCTAGCCTAGAACTTTAATCGTGCAGTTTACTTGCCATTCCACGCGCTTTAAGATGCCGCCTAGGCCAGTACGCTATCTGAAATAGGAGCGACGTAAATTGAACAAACGTGATAGAATTTTGCTGAATTCTTAAATTAACCATAATATAAAATGATCTAATCGGGTCTCTGATTGACCTATCATAGAATTTTAATAGTGCATTTTACTCGCCATTTCATGCGCTTTGAGATGCCGCTTAGCCCAATACGCTATCTGAAATAGGAGCGACGTAAGTTGAACAAATGTGATAGAATTTCGCTGAATTCTTTTATTAACCATAATGTAAAATGATCTATCGGGTCTCTGTTCGCCCTAGCCTAGAAGTTTAATAGTGCATTTTACTCGACATTTCATGCGCTTTGAGATGCCGCTTAGGCCAATACGCTATCTGAAATAGGAGCGACGTAAATTGTACAAATGTGATAGAATTTCTCTGAACTCTTAAATTAACCATAATATAAAATGATCTAATCGGGTCTCTGTTTGCCTTATCCTAGAAGTATAATAGTGCATTATACTCGTCATTTCATTCGCTTTTAGATGCCGCTTAGCCCAGGACGCTATCTGAAATAGGAACGACGTAAATTGAACAAATGTGATAGAATTTTGCTGAATTCTTAAATAAACCATAATATAAAATGATCTAATCGGGTCTCTGTTTGCCCTACCCTAGAAGTTTAATAGTGCATTTTACTGGTCATTTCATGCGCTTTGATATGCCGCTTAGCCCAATACGCTATCTGAAATAGGAGCGATGTAAATTGAACAAATGTGATGCAATTTCGCTGAATTCTTTTATTAACCATAATGTAAAATGATCTAATCGGGTCTCTGTTCGCCCTAGCCTAGAACTTTAATCGTGCAGTTTACTTGCCATTCCACGCGCTTTAAGATGCCGCCTAGGCCAGTACGCTATCTGAAATAGGAGCGACGTAAATTGAACATACGTGATAGAATTTTGCTGAATTCTTAAATTAACCATAATATAAAATGATCTAATCGGGTCTCTGATTGACCTATCATAGAATTTTAATAGTGCATTTTACTCGCCATTTCATGCGCTTTGAGATGCCGCTTAGCCCAATACGCTATCTGAAATAGGAGCGACGTAAGTTGAACAAATGTGATAGAATTTCGCTGAATCCTTTTATTAACCATAATGTAAAATGATCTATCGGGTCTCTGTTCGCCCTAGCCTAGAAGTTTAATAGTGCATTTTACTCGACATTTCATGCGCTTTGAGATGCCGCTTAGGCCAATACGCTATCTGAAATAGGAGCGACGTAAATTGTACAAATGTGATAGAATTTCTCTGAATTCTTAAATTAACCATAATATAAAATGATCTAATCGGGTCTCTGTTTGCCTTATCCTAGAAGTGTAATAGTGCATTATACTCGTCATTTCATGCGGTTTTAGATGCCGCTTAGCCTAGGACGCTATCTGAAATAGGAACGACGTAAATTGAACAAATGTGATAGAATTACGCTGAATTCTTATATTAACCGTAATATAAAATGATCTAATCGGGTCTCTGTTTGCCTTATCCTAGATATTTAATATTGCATTGTACTCGCCATTTCATGCGCTTTGAGATGCCTCTTAGCCCAATACGCTATCTGAAATAGGAGCAATGTAAATTGAACAAATCTGATAGCATTTCGTTGAATTCTTTTATTAACCATAATGTAAAATGATCTAATCGGGTCTCTGTTCGCCCTAGCCCAGAAGTTTAGTAGTGCATTTTGCTCGCCATTCCACGCGCTTCAAGATGCCACCTAGCCCAGTACGCTATCTGAAATAGAAGCGACGTAAATTGAACAAATGTGATAGAATTTCCCTGAATTCTTATATTAACCAAAATATAAAATTATCTAATCGACTCTCTGATTGCCCTGTCATAGAAGTTTAGCAGTGCATTTTGCTCGGCTTTCCACGCGCTATAAGATGCCGCATAGCCCAGTACGCTATCTGAAATTGGAGCGATGTAAATTGAACAAATGTGATAGAATTTCGCTGAATTCGTTTATTAACCATAATGTAAAATGATCTAATCGTGTCTCTGATTGCCCTATCATAGAACTTTAATAGTGCATTTTATTCGCCATTTCATGCGCTTTGAGATGCCGCTTAGCCCAATACGCTATCTGAAATAGGAGCGATGTAAATTGAACAAATGTGATAGAATTTCGCTGAATTCGTTTATTAACCATAATGTAAAATGATCTAATCGTGTCTCTGATTGCCCTATCATAGAACTTTAATAGTGCATTTTATTCGCCATTTCATGCGCTTTGAGATACCGCTTAGCCCAATACGCTATCGGAAATAGGAGCGATGTAAATTGAACAAATGTGATAGAATTTCGCTGAATTCGTTTATTAACCATAATGTAAAATGATCTAATCGTGTCTCTGATTGCCCTATCATAGAACTTTAATAGTGCATTTTACTCGCCATTTCTTGCGCTTTGAGATGCCGCTTAGCCCAATACGCTATCTGAAATATCAGCGACGTAAATTGAACAAATGTGAGAGAATTTCGCTGAATTCTTATATTAACCTTAATGTAAAATGTTCTAATCGGGTCTCCGTTCGCCCTACCCAAGAAGATTAATAGTGCATTTCACTCGTCATTTCATGCGCTTTGAGGTGCCGCTTAGCTCAATACGCTATCTGAAATATCAGCGACGTAAATTGAACAAATGTGATAGAATTTTGCAGAATTCTAAAATTAACCATAATATAAAATGATCTAATCGGGTATCTGTTTGCCCTACCCTAGAAGCTTAATAGTGCATTTTACTCGCCATTTCATGCGCTTTGAGCTCCCGCTTAGCCCAATACGCTATCTGAAATAGGAGCGACGTAAATTGAACAAATGTGATAGAATTTCGCTGAATTCTTATATTAACCAAAATATAAAACGATCTAATCGACTCTCTGATTGCCCTATCATAGAAGTTTATATAGTGCATTTTACTCGCCATTCCACGCGCTTTAAGATGCCGCCTAGCCCAGTACGCTATCTGAAATAGGAACAACGTAAATTGAACAATTGTTATAGAATTTTGCTGTATTCTTAAATTAACTATAATATAAAATGATCTAATTGGGTCTCTATTTGCCCTACCCTAGAAGTTTAACAGTGCACTTTACTCGCCATACCGCGCGCTTTAAGATGCCGCTTATCCAAATACGCTATCTGAAATAGGAGCGATGCAAATTGAACAAATGTGATAGAATTTCGCTGAATTCTTTTATTAACCATAATGTAAAATGATCTAATCGGGTCTCTGTTCGCCCTAGCCTAGAAGTTTAATAGTGCATTTTATTCGCCATTTCATGCGCTTTGAGATGCCGCTTAGCCCAATACGCTATCTGAAATAGGAGCGACGTAAATTGAACATATGTGATAGAATTTCCTTGAAATCTTATATTAAACAAAATATAAAATGATCTAATCGGGTCTCCGATTGCCCTATCATAGAAGTTTAGTAGTGCATTTTACTCGCCCTTCCACGCGCTTTAAGATGCCGTATAGCCCTGTACGCTATCTGAAATAGGAGCGACGTAAGTTGAACAAATGTGATAGAATTACGCAGAATTCTTAAATTAACCATAATATAAAATGAACTAATCGGGTCTCTGCTTGCCCTACCCCAGAAGTTTAATAGTGCATTTTACTCGCCATTTCATGCGCTTTGAGATGCCGCTTAGCCCAATACGCTATCGGAAATAGGAGCGACGTAAATTGAACAAATGTGATAGTATTTCGCTGAATTCTTTTATTAACCATAATATAAAATGATCTAATCGGGTCTCTGTTTGCCCTACCCTAGAAGTTTAATAGTGCATTTCACTCGTCATTTCATGCGCTTTGAGATGCCGCTAAGCACAATACGCTATCTGAAATAGGAGCGACGTAAGTTGAACAAATGTTATAGAATATCGCTTAATTCTTTTATTAACCAAAATGTAAAATGATCTAATCGGGTCTCTGTACGCCCTAGCCTAGAAGCTTAATAGTGCATTTTAGTCGACATTTCATACGCTTTGAGATGCCGCTTAGCCCAATACGCTATCTGAAATAGGAGCGACGTAAATTGAACAAATGTGATAGATTTTCGCTGAATTCTTAAATTAACCATAATATAAAATGATCTAATCGGGTCTCTTTTCGCCCTAACGTAGAAGTTTAATAGGGCATTTTATTCGACATTTCATGCGCTTTGAGATGCCGCTTAGCCCAATGCGCTATCTGAAATAGGAGCGACGTAAGTTGAACAAATGTGATAGAATTTCGCTGAATTCTTAAATTAACCATAATATAAAATAATCTCATCGGGTCTCTGTTTGCCCTACCCTAGAAGTTTAATAGTGCATTTTACTCGCCATTTCATGCGCTTTGAGATACCGCATAGCCCAATACGCTATCTGAAATAGGAGCGACGTAAATTGAACAAATGTGATAGAATTTCCGTGAATCCTTATATTAACCTTAATGTAAAATGATCTAATCGGGTCTCTGTTCGCCCTACCATAGAAGTCTAATGGTGCATTTCACTCGCCATTTCATGCGATTTGAGATGCCACTTAGCCCAATACGCTATCTGAAATAGGAGCGACCTACGTTGAACAAATGTGATAGAATTTCGCTGAATTCTTTTATTAACCATAATGTATAATGATCTGATCGGGTCTCTGTTCGCCCTAGCCTAGAAGTTGAATAGTGCATTTTATTCGTCACTTCATGCGCTTTGAGATGCCGATTAGCCGAATACGCTATCTGAAATAGGAGCGACGTAAATTGAACAAACATGATAGAACTTCGCTGAATTCTTAAATTAACCATAATATAAAATGATCTAATCGGGTCTCTGTTTGCCCTAACCTAGAAGTTTAATAGTGCATTTTATTCGCCATTTCATGCGCTTTGAGATACCGCTTAGCCGAATGCGCTATCTGAAATAGGAGCGTCGTAAATTGAACAAATGTGATAAAATTTCCCTGAAATCCTATATTAAACAAAATATAAAATGATCTAATCGTATCTCTGATTGCCCTGTCATAGAAGTTTAATAGTGCATTTTACTTGCCATTCCACGCGCTTTAAGATGCCGCCTAGCTCAGGACGCTATCTGAAATAGGAGCGACCTAAATTGAACGAATGTGATAGAATTTTGCTGAATTCTTAAATTAACCATAATATAAAATGATCTAATCGGGTCTCTGTTTGCCCTACCCTAGAAGTTTAATAGTGCATTTCACTCGTCATTCCACGGGCTTTAAGATGCTGCCTAGCCCAGTACGCTACCTGAAATAGGAGCGACGTAAGTTGAACAAATGTGATGGAATTTTGCTGAATTCTTAAATTAACCATAATATAAAATGATCTAAGCGGGTATCTGTTTGCCCTACCCTAGAAGTTTAATAGTGCGTTTTACTCGCCATCTCATGCGCTTTCAGATGCCGCTTAGCCCAATACGCTATCTGAAATAGGAGCGACGGAAGTTGAACAAATGTGATAGAATTTCGCTGAATTCTTTTATTAACCATAATGTAAAATGATCTAATCGGGTCTCTGTTCGCCCTAGCCTAGAAGTTTAATAGTGCATTTTACTCGTCATTTCATGCGCTTTGAGATGCCGCTTAGCCCAATGCGCTATCTGAAATAGGAGCGATGTAAATTGAACAAATGTGATAGAATTTCGCTGAATTCATATATTAACCGTAATATAAAATGATCTAATCGGGTCTCTGTTTGCCCTACCCTAGAAGTTTAATAGTGCATTTTACTCGCCATTTCATGCGCTTTGAGATGCCTCTTAGCCCAATACGCTATCTGAAATAGGAGCAATGTAAATTGAACAAATGTGATAGAATTTCGTTGAATTCTTTTATTAACCATAATGTAAAATGATCTAATCTGGTCTCTGTTCGCCCTAGCCCAGAAGTTTAACAGTGCATTTTATTCGCCATTTCATGCGCTTTGAGATGCCGCTTAGCCCAATACGCTATCTGAAATAGGAGCGACGTAAATTGAACAAATGTGATAGAATTTCCCTGAATTCTTATATTAACCAAAATATAAAATTATCTAATCGACTCTCTGATTGCCCTGTCATAGAAGTTTAGTAGTGCATTTTGCTCGCCTTTCCACGCGCTATAAGATGCCGCCTAGCCCAGTACGCTATCTGAAATTGGAGCGATGTAAATTGAACAAATGTGATAGAATTTCGCTGAATTCGTTTATTAACCATAATGTAAAATGATCTAATCGTGTCTCTGATTGCCCTATCATAGAACTTTAATAGTGCATTTTACTCGCCATTTCTTGCGCTTTGAGATGCCGCTTAGCCCAATACGCTATCTGAAATATCAGCGACGTAAATTGAACAAATGTGAGAGAATTTCGCTGAATTCTTATATTAACCTTAATGTAAAATGTTCTAATCGGGTCTCCGTTCGCCCTACCCAAGAAGATTAATAGTGCATTTCACTCGTCATTTCATGCGCTTTGAGGTGCCGCTTAGCTCAATACGCTATCTGAAATGTCAGCGACGTAAATTGAACAAATGTGATAGAATTTTGCAGAATTCTAAAATTAACCATAATATAAAATGATCTAATCGGGTATCTGTTTGCCCTACCCTAGAAGCTTAATAGTGCATTTTACTCGCCATTTCATGCGCTTTGAGCTCCCGCTTAGCCCAATACGCTATCTGAAATAGGAGCGACGTAAATTGAACAAATGTGATAGAATTTCGCTGAATTCTTATATTAACCAAAATATAAAACGATCTAATCGACTCTCTGATTGCCCTATCATAGAAGTTTATATAGTGCATTTTACTCGCCATTCCACGCGCTTTAAGATGCCGCCTAGCCCAGTACGCTATCTGAAATAGGAACAACGTAAATTGAACAATTGTTATAGAATTTTGCTGTATTCTTAAATTAACTATAATATAAAATGATCTAATTGGGTCTCTATTTGCCCTACCCTAGAAGTTTAACAGTGCACTTTACTCGCCATACCGCGCGCTTTAAGATGCCGCTTATCCAAATACGCTATCTGAAATAGGAGCGATGCAAATTGAACAAATGTGATAGAATTTCGCTGAATTCTTTTATTAACCATAATGTAAAATGATCTAATCGGGTCTCTGTTCGCCCTAGCCTAGAAGTTTAATAGTGCATTTTATTCGCCATTTCATGCGCTTTGAGATGCCGCTTAGCCCAATACGCTATCTGAAATAGGAGCGACGTAAATTGAACATATGTGATAGAATTTCCTTGAAATCTTATATTAAACAAAATATAAAATGATCTAATCGGGTCTCCGATTGCCCTATCATAGAAGTTTAGTAGTGCATTTTACTCGCCCTTCCACGCGCTTTAAGATGCCGTATAGCCCTGTACGCTATCTGAAATAGGAGCGACGTAAGTTGAACAAATGTGATAGAATTACGCAGAATTCTTAAATTAACCATAATATAAAATGAACTAATCGGGTCTCTGCTTGCCCTACCCCAGAAGTTTAATAGTGCATTTTACTCGCCATTTCATGCGCTTTGAGATGCCGCTTAGCCCAATACGCTATCTGAAATAGGAGCGACGTAAATTGAACAAATGTGATAGTATTTCGCTGAATTCTTTTATTAACCATAATATAAAATGATCTAATCGGGTCTCTGTTTGCCCTACCCTAGAAGTTTAATAGTGCATTTCACTCGTCATTTCATGCGCTTTGAGATGCCGCTAAGCACAATACGCTATCTGAAATAGGAGCGACGTAAGTTGAACAAATGTTATAGAATATCGCTTAATTCTTTTATTAACCAAAATGTAAAATGATCTAATCGGGTCTCTGTACGCCCTAGCCTAGAAGCTTAATAGTGCATTTTAGTCGACATTTCATACGCTTTGAGATGCCGCTTAGCCCAATACGCTATCTGAAATAGGAGCGACGTAAATTGAACAAATGTGATAGATTTTCGCTGAATTCTTAAATTAACCATAATATAAAATGATCTAATCGGGTCTCTTTTCGCCCTAACGTAGAAGTTTAATAGGGCATTTTATTCGACATTTCATGCGCTTTGAGATGCCGCTTAGCCCAATACGCTATCTGAAATAGGAGCGACGTAAGTTGAACAAATGTGATAGAATTTCGCTGAATTCTTAAATTAACCATAATATAAAATAATCTAATCGGGTCTCTGTTTGCCCTACCCTAGAAGTTTAATAGTGCATTTTACTCGCCATTTCATGCGCTTTGAGATACCGCATAGCCCAATACGCTATCTGAAATAGGAGCGACGTAAATTGAACAAATGTGATAGAATTTCCGTGAATCCTTATATTAACCTTAATGTAAAATGATCTAATCGGGTCTCTGTTCGCCCTACCATAGAAGTCTAATGGTGCATTTCACTCGCCATTTCATGCGATTTGAGATGCCACTTAGCCCAATACGCTATCTGAAATAGGAGCGACCTACGTTGAACAAATGTGATAGAATTTCGCTGAATTCTTTTATTAACCATAATGTATAATGATCTGATCGGGTCTCTGTTCGCCCTAGCCTAGAAGTTTAATAGTGCATTTTATTCGTCACTTCATGCGCTTTGAGATGCCGATTAGCCGAATACGCTATCTGAAATAGGAGCGACGTAAATTGAACAAACATGATAGAACTTCGCTGAATTCTTAAATTAACCATAATATAAAATGATCTAATCGGGTCTCTGTTTGCCCTAACCTAGAAGTTTAATAGTGCATTTTATTCGCCATTTCATGCGCTTTGAGATACCGCTTAGCCGAATGCGCTATCTGAAATAGGAGCGTCGTAAATTGAACAAATGTGATAAAATTTCCCTGAAATCCTATATTAAACAAAATATAAAATGATCTAATCGTATCTCTGATTGCCCTGTCATAGAAGTTTAATAGTGCATTTTACTTGCCATTCCACGCGCTTTAAGATGCCGCCTAGCTCAGGACGCTATCTGAAATAGGAGCGACCTAAATTGAACGAATGTGATAGAATTTTGCTGAATTCTTAAATTAACCATAATATAAAATGATCTAATCGGGTCTCTGTTTGCCCTACCCTAGAAGTTTAATAGTGCATTTCACTCGTCATTCCACGGGCTTTAAGATGCTGCCTAGCCCAGTACGCTACCTGAAATAGGAGCGACGTAAGTTGAACAAATGTGATGGAATTTTGCTGAATTCTTAAATTAACCATAATATAAAATGATCTAAGCGGGTATCTGTTTGCCCTACCCTAGAAGTTTAATAGTGCGTTTTACTCGCCATCTCATGCGCTTTCAGATGCCGCTTAGCCCAATACGCTATCTGAAATAGGAGCGACGGAAGTTGAACAAATGTGATAGAATTTCGCTGAATTCTTTTATTAACCATAATGTAAAATGATCTAATCGGGTCTCTGTTCGCCCTAGCCTAGAAGTTTAATAGTGCATTTTACTCGTCATTTCATGCGCTTTGAGATGCCGCTTAGCCCAATGCGCTATCTGAAATAGGAGCGATGTAAATTGAACAAATGTGATAGAATTTCGCTGAATTCATATATTAACCGTAATATAAAATGATCTAATCGGGTCTCTGTTTGCCCTACCCTAGAAGTTTAATAGTGCATTTTACTCGCCATTTCATGCGCTTTGAGATGCCTCTTAGCCCAATACGCTATCTGAAATAGGAGCAATGTAAATTGAACAAATGTGATAGAATTTCGTTGAATTCTTTTATTAACCATAATGTAAAATGATCTAATCGGGTCTCTGTTCGCCCTAGCCCAGAAGTTTAACAGTGCATTTTATTCGCCATTTCATGCGCTTTGAGATGCCGCTTAGCCCAATACGCTATCTGAAATAGGAGCGACGTAAATTGAACAAATGTGATAGAATTTCCCTGAATTCTTATATTAACCAAAATATAAAATTATCTAATCGACTCTCTGATTGCCCTGTCATAGAAGTTTAGTAGTGCATTTTGCTCGCCTTTCCACGCGCTATAAGATGCCGCCTAGCCCAGTACGCTATCTGAAATTGGAGCGATGTAAATTGAACAAATGTGATAGAATTTCGCTGAATTCGTTTATTAACCATAATGTAAAATGATCTAATCGTGTCTCTGATTGCCCTATCATAGAACTTTAATAGTGCATTTTATTCGCCATTTCATGCGCTTTGAGATGCCGCTTAGCTCAATACGCTATCTGAAATAGGAGCGACGTAAATTGAACAAACATGATAGAACTTCGCTGAATTCTTAAATTAACCATAATATAAAATGATTGAATCGGGTCTTTGTTTGCCCTAGCCTAGAAGTTTAATAGTGCATTTTACTCGTCATTTCATGCGCTTTGAGATGCCGCTTAGCTCAATACGCTATCTGAAATAGGAGCGACGTAAGTTGAACGAATGTGATAGAATTACGCTGAATTCTTATATTAACCGTAATATAAAATGATCTAATCGGGTCTCTGTTTGCCTCATCCTAGATATTTAATATTGCATTGTACTCGCCATTTCATGCGCTTTGAGATGCCGCCTAGCCCAGTACGCTACGTGAAATAGGAGCGACGTAAATTGAACAAATGTGATAGAATTTTGCTGAATTCTAAAATTAACCATAATATAAAATGATCTAATCGGGTATCTGTTTGCCTACCCCTAGAAGCTTAATAGTGCATTTTACTCGCCATTTCATGCGCTTTGAGCTCCCGCTTAGACCAATACGCTATCTGAAATATGAGCGACGTAAATTGAACAAATGTGATAGAATTTCCCTGAATTCTTATATTAACATTAATGTAAAATGATCTCATCGGGTCTCTGTTTGCCCTACCCTAGTAGTTTAAGAGTGCATTTTACTGGTCATTCCATGCGCTTTGATATGCCGCTTAGCCCAATACGCTATCTGAAATAGGAGCGATGTAAATTGAACAAATGTGATGCAATTTCGCTGAATTCTTTTATTAACCATAATGTAAAATGATCTAATCGGGTCTCTGTTCGCTCTAGCCTAGAACTTTAATCGTGTAGTTTACTTGCCATTCCACGCGCTTTAAGATGCCGCCTAGGCCAGTACGCTATCTGAAATAGGAGCGACGTAAATTGAACAAACGTGATAGAATTTTGCTGAATTCTTAAATTAACCATAATATAAACTGATCTAATCGGGTCTCTGATTGACCTATCATAGAATTTTAATAGTGCATTTTACTCGCCATTTCATGCGCTTTGAGATGCCGCTTCGCCCAGTACGCTATCTGAAATAGGAGCGACGTAAATTGAACAAATGTGATAGAATTTTGCTGAATTCTTAAATTAACCACAATATAAAATGATCTAATCGTGTCTCTGTTTGCCCTACCCTAGAAGTTTAATAGTGCATTTTACTCGCCATTTCATGCGCTTTGAGATGCCGCTTATCCCAATACGCTATCTGAAATAGGAGCGACGTAAGTTGAACAAATGTGACAGAATTTCGCTGAATTCTTTTATGAACCATAATGTAAAATGATCTAATCGGGTCTCTGTTCGCCCTAGCCTAGAAGATTAATAGCGCATTTTACTCGCCATTCCACGCGCTTTAAGATGCCGCCTAGCCCAGTACGCTATCTGAAATAGGAGCGGCGTAAGTGGAACAAATGTGATAGAATTACGCTGAATTCTTATATTAACCATAATATAAAATGATCTAATCGGGTCGTTGTTTGCCTTATCCTAGAAGTTTAATAGTGCATTATACTCGCCATTTCATGCGCTTTGAGATGCCGCTTAGCCGAATACGCTATCTGTAATACGAGCGACGTAAATTGAATAAATGTGATAGAATTTCGCTGAATTCTTAAATTAACCATAATATAAAATGATTGAATCGGGTCTTTGTTTGCCCTAGCCTAGAAGTTTAATGGTGCATTTTACTCGCCATTTCATGCGCTTTCAGGTGCCGCTTAGGCCAATACGCTATCTGAAATAGGAGCGACGTAAATTGAACAAATGTGATAGAATTTCTCTGAATTCTTAAATTAACCATAATATATAATGATCTAATCGGGTCTTTGTTTGCCCTAGCCTAGAAGTTTAATAGTGCGTTTTACTCGCCATTTCATGCGCTTTCAGATGCCGCTTAGCCCAATACGCTATCTGAAATAGGAGCGACGTTAATTTAACAAATGTGATAGAAATTCGCTGAATTCTTATATTAACCAAAATATAAAATGATCTAATCGGGTCTCTGATTGCCCTATCATAGAAGATTAACAGTGCATTTTACTCGACATTCCACGCGCTTTAGGATGCCGCCTAGCCCAGTACGCTATCCGAAATAGGAGCGACGTAAGTTGAACAGATGTGATAGAATTACGCTGAATTCTTATATTAACCGTAATATAAAATGATCTAATCGGGTCTCTGTTTGCCTGATCCTAGAAGATAATAGTGCATTTTACTCGCCATTTCATGCGCTATGAGATGCCGCCTAGCCCAGTACGCTATCTGAAATAGGAGCGACGTAAGTTGAACAGATGTGATAGAATTACGCTGAATTCTTATATTAACCGTAATATAAAATGATCTAATCGGGTCTCTGTTTGCCTGATCCTAGAAGATAATAGTGCATTTCACTCGTCATTTCATGCGCTTTGAGATGCCGCCTAGCCCAGTACGCTATCTGAAATAGGAGCGACGTAAGTTGAACAGATGTGATAGAATTACGCTGAATTCTTATATTAACCGTAATATAAAATGATCTAATCGGGTCTCTGTTTGCCTGATCCTAGAAGATAATAGTGCATTTCACTCGTCATTTCATGCGCTTTGAGATGCCGCTAAGCCCAATAAGCTATCTGTAATAGGAGCGACGTAAGTTGAACACATGTGATAGAATTACGCTGAATTTTTATATTAACCGTAATATAAAATGATCTAATCGGGTCTCTGTTTGCCTGATCCTAGAAGATAATAGTGCATTTTACTCGCCATTCCACGCGCTTTAAAATGCCGCCTAGCCCAGTACGCTATCTGAAATTGGAGCGACGTAAGTTGAACAAATGTGATAGAATTTCGCTGAATTCTTTTATTAGCCATAATGTAAAATGATCTAATCGGGTCTCTGTTTGCCTTATCCTAGAAGTATAATAGTGCATTATACTCGTCATTTCATGCGCTTTTAGATGGCGCTTAGCCCAATACGCTATCTGTAATACGAGCGACGTAAATTGAATAAATGTGATAGAATTTCGCTGAATTCTTAAATTAACCATAATATAAAATGATTTAATCGGGTCTTTGTTTGCCCTAGCCTAGAAGTTTAATAGTGCATTTTACTCGCCATTTCATGCACTTTCAGATGCCGCTTAGCCCAATACGCTATCTGAAATAGGAGCGACGTAAATTGAACAAATGTGATAGAATTTCGCTGAATTCTTAAATTAACCATAATATAAAATGATCTAATCGGGTCTCTGTTTGCCTTATCCTAGGAGTATAATAGTGCATTATAGTCGTCATTTCATGCGCTTTTAGATGCCGCTTAGCCCAGGACGCTATCTGTAATACGAGCGACGTAAATTGAAGAAATGTGATAGAATTTCGCTGAATTCTTATATTAACCAAAATATAAAATGATCTAATCGGGTCTCTGATTGCCCTATCATAAAAGTTTAGCAGTGCATTTTACTCGCCATTCCACGCGCTTCAAGATGCCGCCTAGCCGAGGACGCTATCTGAAATAGGAGCGACGTAAATTGAGCAAATGTGATAGAATTTTGCTTAATTCTTAAATTAACCATAATATAAAATGATCTAATCGGGTCTCTGATTGCCCTACCCTAGAAGTTTAATAGTGCATTTTACTGGTCATTTCATGCGCTTTGATATGCCGCTTAGCCCAATACGCTATCTGAAATAGGAGCGATGTAAATTGAACAAATGTGATGCAATTTCGCTGAATTCTTTTATTAACCATAATGTAAAATGATCTAATCGGGTCTCTGTTCGCCCTAGCCTAGAACTTTAATCGTGCAGTTTACTTGCCATTCCACGCGCTTTAAGATGCCGCCTAGGCCAGTACGCTATCTGAAATAGGAGCGACGTAAATTGAACAAACGTGATAGAATTTTGCTGAATTCTTAAATTAACCATAATATAAAATGATCTAATCGGGTCTCTGATTGACCTATCATAGAATTTTAATAGTGCATTTTACTCGCCATTTCATGCGCTTTGAGATGCCGCTTAGCCCAATACGCTATCTGAAATAGGAGCGACGTAAGTTGAACAAATGTGATAGAATTTCGCTGAATTCTTTTATTAACCATAATGTAAAATGATCTATCGGGTCTCTGTTCGCCCTAGCCTAGAAGTTTAATAGTGCATTTTACTCGACATTTCATGCGCTTTGAGATGCCGCTTAGGCCAATACGCTATCTGAAATAGGAGCGACGTAAATTGTACAAATGTGATAGAATTTCTCTGAATTCTTAAATTAACCATAATATAAAATGATCTAATCGGGTCTCTGTTTGCCTTATCCTAGAAGTGTAATAGTGCATTATACTCGTCATTTCATGCGCTTTTAGATGCCGCTTAGCCTAGGACGCTATCTGAAATAGGAACGACGTAAATTGAACAAATGTGATAGAATTTTGCTGAATTCTTAAATTAACCATAATATAAAATGATCTAATCGGGTCTCTGTTTGCCCTACCCTAGAAGTTTAATAGTGCATTTTACTCGTCATTTCATGCGCTTTGATATGCCGCTTAGCCCAATACGCTATCTGAAATAGGAGCGATGTAAATTGTGAAAAAATGTGATGCAATTTCGCTGAATTCTTTTATTAACCATAATGTAAAATGATCTACTCGGGGGTCCTCTGTTCGCCCTAGCCTAGAACTTTAATCGTGCATTTATATGGCCATTCCACGCGCTTTCAGATGCCGCATTGGCCAATACGCTATCTGAAATAGGAGCGACGTCAAATTGAACAAATGTGATAGAATTTCTCTGAATCTTAAATTAACCATAATATAAAATGATCTAATCGGGTCTCCTGTTTGCCTTATCCTAGAAGTATTATAGTGCATTATACTCGTCATTTCATGCGGTTTTAGATGCCGCTTAGCCCAGGACGCTATCTGAAATAGGAACGCCGTAAATTGAACAAATGTGATAGAATTTTGCTGAATTCTTAAATTAACCATAATATAAAATGATCTAATCGGGTCACTGTTTGCCCTACCCTAGAAGTTTATAGTGCATTTTACTCGTCATTTCATGCGCTCTTGATATGCCGCTTAGCCCAATACGCTATCTGAAATAGGAGCGATGTAAATTGAACAAATGTCATGCAATTTCGCTGAATTCTTTTATTAACCATAATGTAAAAGGATCTAATCGGGTCTCTGTTCGCCCCAGCCTAGAACTTTAATCGTGCATTTTATTCGCCATTCCACGTGCTTTAAGATGCCGCCTAGGCCAGTACGCTATCTGAAATAGGAGCGACGTAAATTGAACAAATGTGATAGAATTTTGCTGAATTCTTAAATTAACCATAATATAAAATGATCTAATCGGGTCTCTGATTGACCTATCATAGAATTTTAATAGTGCATTTTACTCGCCATTTCATGCGCTTTGAGATGCCGCTTAGCCCAGGACGCTATCTGAAATAGGAGCGACGTAAATTGAACAAATGTGATAGAATTTTGCTGAATTCTTAAATTCACTATAATATAAACTGAACTAATCGGGTCTCTGTTTGCCCTACCCTAGAAGTTTAATAGTGCATTTTACTCGCCATTTCATGCGCATTGAGATGCCGCTTAGCCCAGTACGCTATCTGAAATAGGAGCGACGTAAATTGAACAAATGTGATAGAATTTCGATGAATTCTTAAATTAACCATAATATAGAGTTTTATTATCGGGTCTCTGTTTGCCCTACCCTAGAAGTTTAATAGTGCATTTTACTCGCCATTTCTTGCGCTTTGAGATGCCGCGTAGCCCAATACGCTATCTGATATATGAGCGACGTAAATTGAACAAATGTGATAGAATTTCGCTGAATTCTTATATTAATCTTAATGTAAAATGATATAATCGGGTCTTTGTTGGCCCTACCCTAGAAGTTTAATAGTGCATTTCACTCGTCATTTCATGCGCTTTGAGATGCCGCTTAGCCCAATAAGCTATCTGAAATAGGAGCGACGTAAATTGAACAAATGTGATAGAATTTCGCTGAATTCTTATATTAACCAAAATATAAAATGATCTAGTCGGGTCTCTGATTGACCTATCATAGAAGTTTAATAGTGCATTTTGCTCACCTTTCCACGCGCTATAAGATGCCGCCTAGCCCACTACGCTATCTGAAATTGGAGCGACGGAAATTGAACAAATGTGATAGAATTTTGCTGACATCTTAAATTAACTATAATATAAACTGATCTAATCAGGTCTCTGCTTGCCCTACCCTAGAAGTTTAATAGTGCATTTTGTTCGCCATTTCTTGCGCTTTGAGATGCCGCTTAGCCCAATACGCTATCTGAAATAGGAGCGACGTAAATTGAACAAATGTGATAGAATTTCGCTGAATTCTTATATTAACCTTAATGTAAAATGATCTAATCGGGTCTCTGTTTGCCCTACCCTAGAAGTTTAATAGTGCATTTTACTCGCCATTTCATGCGCTTTGAGATGCCTCTTAGCCCAATACGCTATCTGAAATAGGAGCAATGTAAATTGAACAAATGTGATAGAATTTCGTTGAATTCTTTTATTAACCATAATGTAAAATGATCTAATCTGGTCACTGTTCGCCCTAGCCCAGAAGTTTAACAGTGCATTTTATTCGCCATTTCATGCGCTTTGAGATGCCGCTTAGCCCAATACGCTATCTGAAATAGGAGCGACGTAAATTGAACAAATGTGATAGAATTTCCCTGAATTCTTATATTAACCAAAATATAAAATTATCTAATCGACTCTCTGATTGCCCTGTCATAGAAGTTTAGTAGTGCATTTTGCTCGCCTTTCCACGCGCTATAAGATGCCGCCTAGCCCAGTACGCTATCTGAAATTGGAGCGATGTAAATTGAACAAATGTGATAGAATTTCGCTGAATTCGTTTATTAACCATAATGTAAAATGATCTAATCGTGTCTCTGATTGCCCTATCATAGAACTTTAATAGTGCATTTTATTCGCCATTTCATGCGCTTTGAGATGCCGCTTAGCTCAATACGCTATCTGAAATAGGAGCGATGTAAATTGAACAAATGTGATAGAATTTCGCTGAATTCGTTTATTAACCATAATGTAAAATGATCTAATCGTGTCTCTGATTGCCCTATCATAGAACTTTAATAGTGCATTTTATTCGCCATTTCATGCGCTTTGAGATGCCGCTTAGCCCAATACGCTATCGGAAATAGGAGCGACGTAAATTGAACAAATGTGATAGAATTTCCCTGAAATCTTATATTAAACAAAATATCAAATGATCTAATCGGGTCTCTGATTGCCCTATCAGAGAAGTTTAGTAGTGCATTTTACTCGCTATTCCACGCGCGTTAAGATGCCGCCTAGCCGAGTACGCTATCTGAAATAGGAGCGACGTAAGTTGAACGAATGTGATAGAATTACGCTGAATTCTTATATTAACCGTAATATAAAATGATCTAATCGGGTCTCTGTTTGCCTTATCCTAGATATTTAATATTGCATTGTACTCGCCATTTCATGCGCTTTGAGATGCCGCCTAGCCCAGTACGCTACGTGAAATAGGAGCGACGTAAATTGAACAAATGTGATAGAATTTTGCTGAATTCTAAAATTAACCATAATATAAAATGATCTAATCGGGTATCTGTTTGCCCTACCCTAGAAGCTTAATAGTGCATTTTACTCGCCATTTCATGCGCTTTGAGCTCCCGCTTAGCCCAATACGCTATCTGAAATATGAGCGACGTAAATTGAACAAATGTGATAGAATTTCCCTGAATTCTTATATTAACATTAATGTAAAATGATCTCATCGGGTCTCTGTTTGCCCTACCCTAGTAGTTTAAGAGTGCATTTTACTCGCCATTTCTTGCGCTTTGAGATGCCGCTTAGGCCAATACGCTATCTGAAATAGGAGCGACGTAAATTGAACAAATGTGATAGAATTTCCTTGAAGTCTTATATTAAACAAAATATAAAATGATCTAATCGGGTCTCTGATTGCCCTATCATAGAAGTTTAGTAGTGCATTTTACTCGCCGTTCCACGCGCTTTAAGATGCCGCTTAGCGCAATACGCTATCTGAAATAGGAGCGACGTAAGTCGGACAAATGTGATAGGATTTCGCTGAATTCTTAAATTAACCCTAATATAAAATGATCTAATCGGGTCTCTGTTTGCCCTACCCTAGAAGTTTAATAGTGCATTTTACTCGCCATTTCTTGCGCTTTGAGATGCCGCTTAGCCCAATACGCTATCTGAAATATCAGCGACGTAAATTGAACAAATGTGATAGAATTTTGCTGAATTCTAAAATTAACCATAATATAAAATGATCTAATCGGGTATCTGTTTGCCCTACCGTAGAAGCTTAATAGTGCATTTTACTCGCCATTTCATGCGCTTTGAGCTCCCGCTTAGCCCAATACGCTATCTGAAATAGGAGCGACGTAAATTGAACAAATGTGATAGAATTTCGCTGAATTCTTATATTAACCAAAATATAAAACGATCTAATCGACTCTCTGATTGCCCTATCATAGAAGTTTATATAGTGCATTTTACTCGCCATTCCACGCGCTTTAAGATGCCGCCTAGCCCAGTATGCTATCTGAAATAGGAACAACGTAAATTGAACAATTGTTATAGAATTTTGCTGTATTCTTAAATTAACTATAATATAAAATGATCTAATTGGGTCTCTATTTGCCCTACCCTAGAAGTTTAACAGTGCATTTTACTCGCCATACCGCGCGCTTTAAGATGCCGCTTATCCAAATACGCTATCTGAAATAGGAGCGATGCAAATTGAACAAATGTGATAGAATTTCGCTGAATTCTTTTATTAACCATAATGTAAAATGATCTAATCGGGTCTCTGTTCGCCCTAGCCTAGAAGTTTAATAGTGCATTTTATTCGCCATTTCATGCGCTTTGAGATGCCGCTTAGTCCAATACGCTATCTGAAATAGGAGCGACGTAAATTGAACATATGTGATAGAATTTCCTTGAAATCTTATATTAAACAAAATATAAAATGATCTAATCGGGTCTCCGATTGCCCTATCATAGAAGTTTAGTAGTGCATTTTACTCGACCTTCCACGCGCTTTAAGATGCCGTATAGCCCTGTACGCTATCTGAAATAGGAGCGACGTAAGTTGAACAAATGTGATAGAATTACGCAGAATTCTTAAATTAACCATAATATAAAATGATCTAATCGGGTCTCTGCTTGCCCTACCCTAGAAGTTTAATAGTGCATTTTACTCGCCATTTCTTGCGCTTTGAGATGCCGCTTAGCCCAATACGCTATCTGAAATATCAGCGACGTAAATTGAACAAATGTGATAGAATTTTGCTGAATTCTAAAATTAACCATAATATAAAATGATCTAATCGGGTATCTGTTTGCCCTACCGTAGAAGCTTAATAGTGCATTTTACTCGCCATTTCATGCGCTTTGAGCTCCCGCTTAGCCCAATACGCTATCTGAAATAGGAGCGACGTAAATTGAACAAATGTGATAGAATTTCGCTGAATTCTTATATTAACCAAAATATAAAACGATCTAATCGACTCTCTGATTGCCCTATCATAGAAGTTTATATAGTGCATTTTACTCGCCATTCCACGCGCTTTAAGATGCCGCCTAGCCCAGTATGCTATCTGAAATAGGAACAACGTAAATTGAACAATTGTTATAGAATTTTGCTGTATTCTTAAATTAACTATAATATAAAATGATCTAATTGGGTCTCTATTTGCCCTACCCTAGAAGTTTAACAGTGCATTTTACTCGCCATACCGCGCGCTTTAAGATGCCGCTTATCCAAATACGCTATCTGAAATAGGAGCGATGCAAATTGAACAAATGTGATAGAATTTCGCTGAATTCTTTTATTAACCATAATGTAAAATGATCTAATCGGGTCTCTGTTCGCCCTAGCCTAGAAGTTTAATAGTGCATTTTATTCGCCATTTCATGCGCTTTGAGATGCCGCTTAGTCCAATACGCTATCTGAAATAGGAGCGACGTAAATTGAACATATGTGATAGAATTTCCTTGAAATCTTATATTAAACAAAATATAAAATGATCTAATCGGGTCTCCGATTGCCCTATCATAGAAGTTTAGTAGTGCATTTTACTCGACCTTCCACGCGCTTTAAGATGCCGTATAGCCCTGTACGCTATCTGAAATAGGAGCGACGTAAGTTGAACAAATGTGATAGAATTACGCAGAATTCTTAAATTAACCATAATATAAAATGATCTAATCGGGTCTCTGCTTGCCCTACCCTAGAAGTTTAATAGTGCATTTTACTCGTCATTTCATGCGCTTTGAGATGCCGCTTTGCCCAATACGCTATCTGAACTAGGAGCGACGTAATTTGAACAAATGTGAGAGAATTTCGCTGAATTCTTAAATTCACTATAATATAAACTGAACTAATCGGGTCTCTGTTTGCCCTACCCTAGAAGTTTAATAGTGCATTTTACTCGCCATTTCATGCGCATTGAGATGCCGCTTAGCCCAGTACGCTATCTGAAATAGGAGCGACGTAAATTGAACAAATGTGATAGAATTTCGATGAATTCTTAAATTAACCATAATATAGAGTTTTCTTATCGGGTCTCTGTTTGCCCTACTTTAGAAGTTTAGTAGTGCATTTTACTCGCCATTTCTTGCGCTTTGAGATGCCGCTTAGCCCAATACGCTATCTGAAATATGAGCGACGTAAATTGAACAAATGTGATATAATTTCGCTGAATTCTTATATTAATCTTAATGTAAAATGATCTAATCGGGTCTTTGTTCGCCCGACCCTAGAAGTTTAATAGTGCATTTCACTCGTCATTTCATGCGCTTTGAGATGCCGCTTAGCCCAATAAGCTATCTGAAATAGGAGCGGCGTAAATTGAACAAATGTGATAGAATTTCGCTGAATTCTTATATTAACCAAAATATAAAATGATCTAGTCGGGTCTCTGATTGACCTATCATAGAAGTTTAATAGTGCATTTTGCTCGCCTTTCCACGCGCTATAAGATGCCGCCTAGCCCACTACGCTATCTGAAATTGGAGCGACGGAAATTGAACAAATGTGATAGAATTTTGCTGACATCTTAAATTAACTATAATATAAACTGATCTAATCAGGTCTCTGCTTGCCCTACCCTAGAAGTTTAATAGTGCATTTTGTTCGCCATTTCTTGCGCTTTGAGATGCCGCTTAGCCCAATACGCTATCTGAAATAGGAGCGACGTAAATTGAACAAATGTGATAGAATTTCGCTGAATTCTTATATTAACCTTAATGTAAAATGATCTAATCGGGTCCTTGTTCGCCCTACCCTAGAAGTTTAATAGTGCATTTCACTCGTCATTTCATGCGCATTGAGATGCCGCTTAGCCCAATTCGCTATCTGAAATAGGAGCGACGTAAATTGAACAAATGTGATAGAATTTCGCTGAATTCATATATTAACCGTAATATAAAATGATCTAATCGGGTCTCTGTTCGCCCTAGCCCAGAAGTTTAATAGTGCATTTTACTCGCCATTTCTTGCGCTTTGAGATGCCGCTTAGCCCAATACGCTATCTGAAATATCAGCGACGTAAATTGAACAAATGTGATAGAATTTTGCTGAATTCTAAAATTAACCATAATATAAAATGATCTAATCGGGTATCTGTTTGCCCTACCGTAGAAGCTTAATAGTGCATTTTACTCGCCATTTCATGCGCTTTGAGCTCCCGCTTAGCCCAATACGCTATCTGAAATAGGAGCGACGTAAATTGAACAAATGTGATAGAATTTCGCTGAATTCTTATATTAACCAAAATATAAAACGATCTAATCGACTCTCTGATTGCCCTATCATAGAAGTTTATATAGTGCATTTTACTCGCCATTCCACGCGCTTTAAGATGCCGCCTAGCCCAGTATGCTATCTGAAATAGGAACAACGTAAATTGAACAATTGTTATAGAATTTTGCTGTATTCTTAAATTAACTATAATATAAAATGATCTAATTGGGTCTCTATTTGCCCTACCCTAGAAGTTTAACAGTGCATTTTACTCGCCATACCGCGCGCTTTAAGATGCCGCTTATCCAAATACGCTATCTGAAATAGGAGCGATGCAAATTGAACAAATGTGATAGAATTTCGCTGAATTCTTTTATTAACCATAATGTAAAATGATCTAATCGGGTCTCTGTTCGCCCTAGCCTAGAAGTTTAATAGTGCATTTTATTCGCCATTTCATGCGCTTTGAGATGCCGCTTAGTCCAATACGCTATCTGAAATAGGAGCGACGTAAATTGAACATATGTGATAGAATTTCCTTGAAATCTTATATTAAACAAAATATAAAATGATCTAATCGGGTCTCCGATTGCCCTATCATAGAAGTTTAGTAGTGCATTTTACTCGACCTTCCACGCGCTTTAAGATGCCGTATAGCCCTGTACGCTATCTGAAATAGGAGCGACGTAAGTTGAACAAATGTGATAGAATTACGCAGAATTCTTAAATTAACCATAATATAAAATGATCTAATCGGGTCTCTGCTTGCCCTACCCTAGAAGTTTAATAGTGCATTTTACTCGCCATTTCTTGCGCTTTGAGATGCCGCTTAGCCCAATACGCTATCTGAAATATCAGCGACGTAAATTGAACAAATGTGATAGAATTTTGCTGAATTCTAAAATTAACCATAATATAAAATGATCTAATCGGGTATCTGTTTGCCCTACCGTAGAAGCTTAATAGTGCATTTTACTCGCCATTTCATGCGCTTTGAGCTCCCGCTTAGCCCAATACGCTATCTGAAATAGGAGCGACGTAAATTGAACAAATGTGATAGAATTTCGCTGAATTCTTATATTAACCAAAATATAAAACGATCTAATCGACTCTCTGATTGCCCTATCATAGAAGTTTATATAGTGCATTTTACTCGCCATTCCACGCGCTTTAAGATGCCGCCTAGCCCAGTACGCTATCTGAAATAGGAACAACGTAAATTGAACAATTGTTATAGAATTTTGCTGTATTCTTAAATTAACTATAATATAAAATGATCTAATTGGGTCTCTATTTGCCCTACCCTAGAAGTTTAACAGTGCATTTTACTCGCCATACCGCGCGCTTTAAGATGCCGCTTATCCAAATACGCTATCTGAAATAGGAGCGATGCAAATTGAACAAATGTGATAGAATTTCGCTGAATTCTTTTATTAACCATAATGTAAAATGATCTAATCGGGTCTCTGTTCGCCCTAGCCTAGAAGTTTAATAGTGCATTTTATTCGCCATTTCATGCGCTTTGAGATGCCGCTTAGTCCAATACGCTATCTGAAATAGGAGCGACGTAAATTGAACATATGTGATAGAATTTCCTTGAAATCTTATATTAAACAAAATATAAAATGATCTAATCGGGTCTCCGATTGCCCTATCATAGAAGTTTAGTAGTGCATTTTACTCGACCTTCCACGCGCTTTAAGATGCCGTATAGCCCTGTACGCTATCTGAAATAGGAGCGACGTAAGTTGAACAAATGTGATAGAATTACGCAGAATTCTTAAATTAACCATAATATAAAATGATCTAATCGGGTCTCTGCTTGCCCTACCCTAGAAGTTTAATAGTGCATTTTACTCGTCATTTCATGCGCTTTGAGATGCCGCTTTGCCCAATACGCTATCTGAACTAGGAGCGACGTAATTTGAACAAATGTGAGAGAATTTCGCTGAATTCTTAAATTCACTATAATATAAACTGAACTAATCGGGTCTCTGTTTGCCCTACCCTAGAAGTTTAATAGTGCATTTTACTCGCCATTTCATGCGCATTGAGATGCCGCTTAGCCCAGTACGCTATCTGAAATAGGAGCGACGTAAATTGAACAAATGTGATAGAATTTCGATGAATTCTTAAATTAACCATAATATAGAGTTTTCTTATCGGGTCTCTGTTTGCCCTACCCTAGAAGTTTAATAGTGCATTTTACTCGCCATTTCTTGCGCTTTGAGATGCCGCTTAGCCCAATACGCTATCTGAAATATGAGCGACGTAAATTGAACAAATGTGATATAATTTCGCTGAATTCTTATATTAATCTTAATGTAAAATGATCTAATCGGGTCTTTGTTCGCCCGACCCTAGAAGTTTAATAGTGCATTTCACTCGTCATTTCATGCGCTTTGAGATGCCGCTTAGCCCAATAAGCTATCTGAAATAGGAGCGGCGTAAATTGAACAAATGTGATAGAATTTCGCTGAATTCTTATATTAACCAAAATATAAAATGATCTAGTCGGGTCTCTGATTGACCTATCATAGAAGTTTAATAGTGCATTTTGCTCGCCTTTCCACGCGCTATAAGATGCCGCCTAGCCCACTACGCTATCTGAAATTGGAGCGACGGAAATTGAACAAATGTGATAGAATTTTGCTGACATCTTAAATTAACTATAATATAAACTGATCTAATCAGGTCTCTGCTTGCCCTACCCTAGAAGTTTAATAGTGCATTTTGTTCGCCATTTCTTGCGCTTTGAGATGCCGCTTAGCCCAATACGCTATCTGAAATAGGAGCGACGTAAATTGAACAAATGTGATAGAATTTCGCTGAATTCTTATATTAACCTTAATGTAAAATGATCTAATCGGGTCCTTGTTCGCCCTACCCTAGAAGTTTAATAGTGCATTTCACTCGTCATTTCATGCGCATTGAGATGCCGCTTAGCCCAATTCGCTATCTGAAATAGGAGCGACGTAAATTGAACAAATGTGATAGAATTTCGCTGAATTCATATATTAACCGTAATATAAAATGATCTAATCGGGTCTCTGTTCGCCCTAGCCCAGAAGTTTAACAGTGCATTTTATTCGCCATTTCATGCGCTTTGAGATGCTGCTTAGCCCAATACACTATCGGAAATAGGAGCGACGTAAATTGAACAAATGTGATAGAATTTCGCTGAATTCGTTTATTAACCATAATGTAAAATGATCTAATCGTGTCTCTGATTGCCCTATCATAGAACTTTAATAGTGCATTTTATTCGCCATTTCAGGCGCTTTGAGATGCCGCTTAGCCCAATACGCTATCTGAAATAGGAGCGATGTAAATTAAACAAATGTGATAGAATTTCGCTGAATTCGTTTATTAACCATAATGTAAAATGATCTAATCGTGTCTCTGATTGCCCTATCATAGAACTTTAATAGTGCATTTTATTCGCCATTTCATGCGCTTTGAGATACCGCTTAGCCCAATACGCTATCGGAAATAGGAGCGATGTAAATTGAACAAATGTGATAGAATTTCGCTGAATTCGTTTATTAACCATAATGTAAAATGATCTAATCGTGTCTCTGATTGCCCTATCATAGAACTTTAATAGTGCATTTTATTCGCCATTTCATGCGCTTTGAGATACCGCTTAGCCCAATACGCTATCGGAAATAGGAGCGACGTAAATTGAACAAATGTGATAGAATTTCCCTGAAATCTTATATTAAACAAAATATCAAATGATCTAATCGGGTCTCTGATTGCCCTATCAGAGAAGTTTAGTAGTGCATTTTACTCGCTATTCCACGCGCGTTAAGATGCCGCCTAGCCGAGTACGCTATCTGAAATAGGAGCGACGTAAGTTGAACGAATGTGATAGAATTACGCTGAATTCTTATATTAACCGTAATATAAAATGATCTAATCGGGTCTCTGTTTGCCTTATCCTAGATATTTAATATTGCATTGTACTCGCCATTTCATGCGCTTTGAGATGCCGCCTAGCCCAGTACGCTACGTGAAATAGGAGCGACGTAAATTGAACAAATGTGATAGAATTTTGCAGAATTCTAAAATTAACCATAATATAAAATGATCTAATCGGGTATCTGTTTGCCCTACCCTAGAAGCTTAATAGTGCATTTTACTCGCCATTTCATGCGCTTTGAGCTCCCGCTTAGCCCAATACGCTATCTGAAATATGAGCGACGTAAATTGAACAAATGTGATAGAATTTCCCTGAATTCTTATATTAACATTAATGTAAATTGATCTAATCGGGTCTCTGTTTGCCCTACCCTAGTAGTTTAAGAGTGCATTTTACTCGCCATTTCTTGCGCTTTGAGGTGCCGCTTAGGCCAATACGCTATCTAAAATAGGAGCGACGTAAATTGAACAAATGTGATAGAATTTCCTTGAAGTCTTATATTAAACAAAATATAAAATGATCTAATCGGGTCTCTGATTGCCCTATCATAGAAGTTTAGTAGTGCATTTTACTCGCCGTTCCACGCGCTTTAAGATGCCGCTCAGCGCAATACGCTATCTGAAATAGGAGCGACGTAAGTCGGACAAATGTGATAGGATTTCGCTGAATTCTTAAATTAACCCTAATATAAAATGATCTAATCGGGTCTCTGTTTGCCCTACCCTAGAAGTTTAATAGTGCATTTTACTCGCCATTTCTTGCGCTTTGAGATGCCGCTTAGCCCAATACGCTATCTGAAATATCAGCGACGTAAATTGAACAAATGTGAGAGAATTTCGCTGAATTCTTATATTAACCTTAATGTAAAATGTTCTAATCGGGTCTCCGTTCGCCCTACCCAAGAACATTAATAGTGCATTTCACTCGTCATTTCATGCGCTTTGAGGTGCCGCTTAGCTCAATACGCTATCTGAAATATCAGCGACGTAAATTGAACAAATGTGATAGAATTTTGCAGAATTCTAAAATTAACCATAATATAAAATGATCTAATCGGGTATCTGTTTGCCCTACCCTAGAAGCTTAATAGTGCATTTTACTCGCCATTTCATGCGCTTTGAGCTCCCGCTTAGCCCAATACGCTATCTGAAATAGGAGCGACGTAAATTGAACAAATGTGATAGAATTTCGCTGAATTCTTATATTAACCAAAATATAAAACGATCTAATCGACTCTCTGATTGCCCTATCATAGAAGTTTATATAGTGCATTTTACTCGCCATTCCACGCGCTTTAAGATGCCGCCTAGCCCAGTACGCTATCTGAAATAGGAACAACGTAAATTGAACAATTGTTATAGAATTTTGCTGTATTCTTAAATTAACTATAATATAAAATGATCTAATTGGGTCCCTATTTGCCCTACCCTAGAAGTTTAACAGTGCATTTTACTCGCCATACCGCGCGCTTTAAGATGCCGCTTATCCAAATACGCTATCTGAAATAGGAGCGATGCAAATTGAACAAATGTGATAGAATTTCGCTGAATTCTTTTATTAACCATAATGTAAAATGATCTAATCGGGTCTCTGTTCGCCCTAGCCTAGAAGTTTAATAGTGCATTTTATTCGCCATTTCATGCGCTTTGAGATGCCGCTTAGCCCAATACGCTATCTGAAATAGGAGCGACGTAAATTGAACATATGTGATAGAATTTCCTTGAAATCTTATATTAAACAAAATATAAAATGATCTAATCGGGTCTCCGATTGCCCTATCATAGAAGTTTAGTAGTGCATTTTACTCGCCCTTCCACGCGCTTTAAGATGCCGTATAGCCCTGTACGCTATCTGAAATAGGAGCGACGTAAGTTGAACAAATGTGATAGAATTACGCAGAATTCTTAAATTAACCATAATATAAAATGAACTAATCGGGTCTCTGCTTGCCCTACCCTAGAAGTTTAATAGTGCATTTTACTCGCCATTTCATGCGCTTTGAGATGCCGCTTAGCCCAATACGCTATCGGAAATAGGAGCGACGTAAATTGAACAAATGTGATAGTATTTCGCTGAATTCTTTTATTAACCATAATGTAAAATGATCTAATCGGGTCTCTGATCACCCTAGCCTAGAAGTTTAATAGTGCATTTTACTCGCCATTTCAGGCGCTTTGAGATGCCGCTTAGCCCAATACGCTATCTGAAATAGGAGCGACGTAAATTGAACAAATGTGATAGAACTTCGCTGAATTCTTAAATTAACCATAATATAAAATGATCTAATCGGGTCTCTGTTTGCCCTACCCTAGAAGTTTAATAGTGCATTTCACTCGTCATTTCATGCGCTTTGAGATGCCGCTAAGCACAATACGCTATCTGAAATAGGAGCGACGTAAGTTGAACAAATGTTATAGAATTTCGCTTAATTCTTTTATTAACCAAAATGTAAAATGATCTAATCGGGTCTCTGTACGCCCTAGCCTAGAAGCTTAATAGTGCATTTTAGTCGACATTTCATACGCTTTGAGATGCCGCTTAGCCCAATACGCTATCTGAAATAGGAGCGACGTAAATCGAACAAATGTGATGGAATTTCCATGAATCCTTATATTAACCTTAATGTAAAATGATCCAATTGGATCTCTGTTCGCCCTACCATAGAAGTCTAATAGTGCATTTCACTCGCCATTTCATGCGCTTTGAGATGCCGCTTAGCCCAATGCGCTATCTGAAATAGGAGCGACGTAAGTTGAACAAATGTGATAGAATTTCTCTGAATTCTTATATTAACCAAAATATAAAATGATCTAATCGGGTCTCTGATTGCCCTATCATAGAAGTTTAATAGTGCATTTTACTTGCCATTCCCCGCGCTTTAAGATGTCGCCTAGCCCAGTACGCTATCTGAAATAGGAGCGACGTAAATTGATCAAATGCGATAAAATTTTGCTGACATCTTAAATTAACCATAATATAAAATGACCTAATCGGGTCTCTGATTGACCTATCATAGAATTTTAATAGTGCATTTTACTCGCCATGCCACCCGCTTTAGGATGCCGCCTAGCTCAGTACGCTATCGGAAATAGGTGCGACGTAAATTGAACAAATGTGATAGAATTTCGCTGAATTCTTATATTAACCAAAATATAAAATGATCTAATCGGGTCTCTGATTGCCCTATCATAGAATTTTAATAGTGCATTTTACTCGCCATTCCACACGCTTTAAGATGCCGCCTAGCCCAGTACGCTATCTGAAATAGGAGCGACGTAAGTTGAACAAATGTGATAGAATTACGCTGAATTCTTATATTAACCGTAATATAAAATGATCTAATCGGGTCTTTGTTTGCCTTATCCTAGAAGTTTAATAGTGCATTATACTCGCCATTTCATGCGCTTTGAGATGCCGCTTAGCCCAATACGCCATCTGAAATAGGAGCGACGTAAATTGAACAAATGTGATAGAATTTCGCTGAATTCTTAAATTAACCATAATATAAAATAATCTCATCGGGTCTCTGTTTGCCCTACCCTAGAAGTTTAATAGTGCATTTTACTCGCCATTTCATGCGCTTTGAGATACCGCATAGCCCAATACGCTATCTGAAATAGGAGCGACGTAAATTGAACAAATGTGATAGAATTTCCGTGAATCCTTATATTAACCTTAATGTAAAATGATCTAATCGGGTCTCTGTTCGCCCTACCATAGAAGTCTAATGGTGCATTTCACTCGCCATTTCATGCGATTTGAGATGCCACTTAGCCCAATACGCTATCTGAAATAGGAGCGACCTACGTTGAACATATGTGATAGAATTTCGCTGAATTCTTTTATTAACCATAATGTATAATGATCTGATCGGGTCTCTGTTCGCCCTAGCCTAGAAGTTTGATAGTGCATTTTATTCGTCACTTCATGCGCTTTGAGATGCCGATTAGCCGAATACGCTAGCTGAAACAGGAGCGACGTAAATTGAACAAACATGATAGAACTTCGCTGAATTCTTAAATTAACCATAATATAAAATGATCCAATCGGGTCTCTGTTTGCCCTAACCTAGAAGTTTAATAGTGCATTTTATTCGACATTTCATGCGCTTTGAGATACCGCTTAGCCGAATGCGCTATCTGAAATAGGAGCGTCGTAAATTGAACAAATGTGATAAAATTTCCCTGAAATCCTATATTAAACAAAATATAAAATGATCTAATCGGATCTCTGATTGCCCTGTCATAGAAGTTTAATAGTGCATTTTACTTGCCATTCCACGCGCTTTAAGATGCCGCCTAGCTCAGTACGCTATCTGAAATAGGAGCGACCTAAATTGAACGAATGTGATAGAATTTTGCTGAATTCTTAAATTAACCATAATATAAAATGATCTAATCGGGTCTCTGTTTGCCCTACCCTAGAAGTTTAATAGTGCATTTCACTCGTCATTCCACGGGCTTTAAGATGCTGCCTAGCCCAGTACGCTATCTGAAATAGGAGCGACGTAAGTTGAACAAATGTGATGGAATTTTGCTGAATTCTTAAATTAACCATAATATAAAATGATCTAAGCGGGTCTCTGTTTGCCCTACCCTAGAAGTTTAATAGTGCATTTCACTCGACACTTCATGCGCTTTGAGATGCCGCTAAGCCCAATAAGCTATCTGAAATAGGAGCGACGTAAATTGAACAAATGTGATTGAATTTCGCAGAATTCTTATGTTAACCAAAATATAAAATGATCTAATCTGGTCTCTGTTCGCCCTAGCCTAGAAGTTAAATAGTGCATTTTGTTCGCCATTTCATGCGCTTTGAGATGCCGCTTAGCCCAATACGCTATCTGAAATAGGAGCGACGTAAATTGAAGAAATGTGATAGAATTTCCCTGAAATCTTATATTAAACAAAATATAAAATGATCTAATCGGGTCTCTGATGGCTCTATCCTAGAAGTTTAGCAGTGCATTTTACTCGCCCTTCCGCGCGCTTTAAGATGCCGCCTAGCCCAATAGGCTATCTGAAATAGGAGCGACGTAAATTGAACAAACGTGATAGAAATTCCGTGAATTCTTATGTTAACCTTAATGTAAAATGATCTAATCGGGTCTCCGTTCGCCCTACCCTAGAAGTATAATAGTGCATTATAGTCGTCATTTCATGCGCTTTTAGATGCCGCTTAGCCCAGGACGCTATCTGTAATACGAGCGACGTAAATTGAAGAAATGTGATAGAATTTCGCTGAATTCTTAAATTAACCATAATATAAAATGATTTAATCGGGTCTTTGTTTGCCCTAGCCTAGAAGTTTAATAGTGCGTTTTACTCGCCATCTCATGCGCTTTCAGATGCCGCTTAGCCCAATACGCTATCTGAAATAGGAGCGACGGAAGTTGAACAAATGTGATAGAATTTCGCTGAATTCGTTTATTAACCATAATGTAAAATGATCTAATCGTGTCTCTGATTGCCCTATCATAGAACTTTAATAGTGCATTTTATTCGCCATTTCATGCGCTTTGAGATGCCGCTTAGCTCAATACGCTATCTGAAATAGGAGCGATGTAAATTGAACAAATGTGATAGAATTTCGCTGAATTCGTTTATTAACCATAATGTAAAATGATCTAATCGTGTCTCTGATTGCCCTATCATAGAACTTTAATAGTGCATTTTATTCGCCATTTCATGTGCTTTGAGATGCCGCTTAGCCCAATACGCTATCGGAAATAGGAGCGACGTAAATTGAACAAATGTGATAGAATTTCCCTGAAATCTTATATTAAACAAAATATCAAATGATCTAATCGGGTCTCTGATTGCCCTATCAGAGAAGTTTAGTAGTGCATTTTACTCGCTATTCCACGCGCGTTAAGATGCCGCCTAGCCGAGTACGCTATCTGAAATAGGAGCGACGTAAGTTGAACGAATGTGATAGAATTACGCTGAATTCTTATATTAACCGTAATATAAAATGATCTAATCGGGTCTCTGTTTGCCTTATCCTAGATATTTAATATTGCATTGTACTCGCCATTTCATGCGCTTTGAGATGCCGCCTAGCCCAGTACGCTACGTGAAATAGGAGCGACGTAAATTGAACAAATGTGATAGAATTTTGCTGAATTCTAAAATTAACCATAATATAAAATGATCTAATCGGGTATCTGTTTGCCCTACCCTAGAAGCTTAATAGTGCATTTTACTCGCCATTTCATGCGCTTTGAGCTCCCGCTTAGCCCAATACGCTATCTGAAATATGAGCGACGTAAATTGAACAAATGTGATAGAATTTCCCTGAATTCTTTTATTAACCATAATGTAAAATGATCTAATCGGGTCTCTGTTCGCCCTAGCCTAGAACTTTAATCGTGCAGTTTACTTGCCATTCCACGCGCTTTAAGATGCCGCCTAGGCCAGTACGCTAACTGAAATAGGAGCGACGTAAATTGAACAAACGTGATAGAATTTTGCTGAATTCTTAAATTAACCATAATATAAACTGATCTAATCGGGTCTCTGATTGACCTATCATAGAATTTTAATAGTGCATTTTACTCGCCATTTCATGCGCTTTGAGATGCCGCTTAGCCCAGTACGCTATCTGAAATAGGAGCGACGTAAATTGAACAAATGTGATAGAATTTTGCTGAAATCTTAAATTAACCACAATATAAAATGATCTAATCGTGTCTCTGTTTGCCCTACCCTAGAAGTTTAATAGTGCATTTTACTCGCCATTTCATGCGCTTTGAGATGCCGCTTATCCCAATACGCTATCTGAAATAGGAGCGACGTAAGTTGAACAAATGTGACAGAATTTCGCTGAATTCTTTTATGAACCATAATGTAAAATGATCTAATCGGGTCTCTGTTCGCCCTAGCCTAGAAGATTAATAGCGCATTTTACTCGCCATTCCACGCGCTTTAAGATGCCGCCTAGCCCAGTACGCTATCTGAAATAGGAGCGGCGTAAGTTGAACAAATGTGATAGAATTACGCTGAATTCTTATATTAACCATAATATAAAATGATCTAATCGGGTCGCTGTTTGCCTTATCCTAGAAGTTTAATAGTGCATTATACTCGCCATTTCAGGCGCTTTCAGATGCCGCTTAGCCGAATACGCTATCTGTAATACGAGCCACGTAAATTGAATAAATGTGATAGAATTTCGCTGAATTCTTAAATTAACCATAATATAAAATGATTGAATCGGGTCTTTGTTTGCCCTAGCCTACAAGTTTAATAGTGCATTTTACTCGCCATTTCATGCGCTTTCAGGTGCCGCTTAGGCCAATACGCTATCTGAAATAGGAGCGACGTAAATTGAACAAATGTGATAGAATTTCTCTGAATTCTTAAATTAACCATAATATATAATGATCTAATCGGGTCTTTGTTTGCCCTAGCCTAGAAGTTTAATAGTGCGTTTTACTCGCCATTTCATGCGCTTTCAGATGCCGCTTAGCCCAATACGCTATCTGAAATAGGAGCGACGTAAATTGAACAAATGTGATAGAACTTCGCTGAATTCTTAAATTAACCATAATATAAAATGATCTAATCGGGTCGCTGTTTGCCCTACCCTAGAAGTTTAATAGTGCATTTCACTCGTCACGTCATGCGCTTTGAGATGCCGCTAAGCCCAATCAGCAATCTGAAATAGGAGCGACGTAAATTGAACAAATGTGATAGAATCTCGCAGAATTCTTATGTTAACCAAATTATAAAATGATCTAATCTGGTCTCTGTTCGCCCTAGCCTAGAAGTTTAATTGTGCATTTTGTTCGCCATTTCATGCGCTTTGAGATGCCGCTTAGCCCAATACGCTATCTGAAATAGGAGCGACGTTAATTTAACAAATGTGATAGAAATTCGCTGAATTCTTATATTAACCAAAATATAAAATGATCTAATCGGGTCTCTGATTGCCCTATCATAGAAGATTAACAGTGCATTTTACTCGACATTCCACGCGCTTTAGGATGCCGCCTAGCCCAGTACGCTATCCGAAATAGGAGCGACGTAAGTTGAACAGATGTGATAGAATTACGCTGAATTCTTATATTAACCGTAATATAAAATGATCTAATCGGGTCTCTGTTTGCCTGATCCTAGAAGATAATAGTGCATTTTACTCGCCATTTCATGCGCTATGAGATGCCGCCTAGCCCAGTACGCTATCTGAAATAGGAGCGACGTAAGTTGAACAGATGTGATAGAATTACGCTGAATTCTTATATTAACCGTAATATAAAATGATCTAATCGGGTCTCTGTTTGCCTGATCCTAGAAGATAATAGTGCATTTCACTCGTCACTTCATGCGCTTTGAGATGCCGCCTAGCCCAGTACGCTATCTGAAATAGGAGCGACGTAAGTTGAACAGATGTGATAGAATTACGCTGAATTCTTATATTAACCGTAATATAAAATGATCTAATCGGGTCTCTGTTTGCCTGATCCTAGAAGATAATAGTGCATTTCACTCGTCATTTCATGCGCTTTGAGATGCCGCTAAGCCCAATAAGCTATCTGTAATAGGAGCGACGTAAGTTGAACACATGTGATAGAATTACGCTGAATTTTTATATTAACCGTAATATAAAATGATCTAATCGGGTCTCTGTTTGCCTGATCCTAGAAGATAATGGTGCATTTTACTCGACATTCCACGCGCTTTAAAATGCCGCCTAGACCAGTACGCTATCTGAAATTGGAGCGACGTAAGTTGAACAAATGTGATAGAATTTCGCTGAATTCTTTTATTAGCCATAATGTAAAATGATCTAATCGGGTCTCTGTTTGCCTTATCCTAGAAGTATAATAGTGCATTATACTCGTCATTTCATGCGCTTTTAGATGGCGCTTAGCCCAATACGCTATCTGTAATACGAGCGACGTAAATTGAATAAATGTGATAGAATTTCGCTGAATTCTTAAATTAACCATAATATAAAATGATTTAATCGGGTCTTTGTTTGCCCTAGCCTAGAAGTTTAATAGTGCATTTTACTCGCCATTTCATGCACTTTCAGATGCCGCTTAGCCCAATACGCTATCTGAAATAGGAGCGACGTAAATTGAACAAATGTGATAGAATTTCGCTGAATTCTTAAATTAACCATAATATAAAATGATCTAATCGGGTCTCTGTTTGCCTTATCCTAGAAGTATAATAGTGCATTATAGTCGTCATTTCATGCGCTTTTAGATGCCGCTTAGCCCAGGACGCTATCTGTAATACGAGCGACGTAAATTGAAGAAATGTGATAGAATTTCGCTGAATTCTTATATTAACCAAAATATAAAATGATCTAATCGGGTCTCTGATTGCCCTATCATAAAAGTTTAGCAGTGCATTTTACTCGACATTCCACGCGCTTCAAGATGCCGCCTAGCCGAGGACGCTATCTGAAATAGGAGCGACGTAAATTGAGCAAATGTGATAGAATTTTGCTTAATTCTTAAATTAACCATAATTTAAAATGATCTAATCGGGTCTCTGATTGCCCTGTCATAGAATTTTAATAGTGCATTTTACTCGCCATTTCATGCGCTTTGAGATGCCGCTTAGCCCAATACGCTATCTGAAATAGGACCGACGTAAATTGAACAAATGTGATAGAATTACGCTGAATTCTTATATTAACCGTAATATAAAATGATCTAATCGGGTCTCTGTTTGCCTTGTCCTAGAAGTTTAGTATTGCATTGTAGTCGCCATTTCATGCGCTTTGAGATGCCGCATAGCCCAATACGCTATCTGAAATAGGAGCGACGTAAATTGAACAAATGTGATAGAATTTCCCTGAAATCTTATATTAAACAAAATATAAAATGATCTAATGGGGCCTCTGATTGCCCTATCATAAAAGTTTAGCAGTGCATTTTACTCGCCATTCCACGCGCTTCAAGATGCCGCCTAGCCGAGGACGCTATCTGAAATAGGAGCGACGTAAATTGAGCAAATGTGATAGAATTTTGCTTAATTCTTAAATTAACCATAATATAAAATGATCTAATCGGGTCTCTGATTGCCCTGTCATAGAATTTTAATAGTGCATTCTACAGGCCATTCCACCCGCTTTATGATGCCGCCTAGCCCAGTACGCTATCTGAAATAGGAGCGACGTAAATTGAACAAATGTGATAGAATTTTGCTAAATTCTTAAATTAACCACAATATAAAATGATCTAATCGTGTCTCTGTTTGCCCTACCCTAGAAGTTTAATAGTGCATTTTACTCGTCATTTCATGCGCTTTGATATGCCGCTTAGCCCAATACGCTATCTGAAATAGGAGCGATGTAAATTGAACAAATGTGATAGAATTACGCTGAATTCTTATATTAACCGTAATATAAAATGATCTAATCGGGTCTCTGTTTGCCTTGTCCTAGAAGTTTAGTATTGCATTGTAGTCGCCACTTCATGCGCTTTGAGATGCCGCATAGCCCAATACGCTATCTGAAATAGGAGCGACGTAAATTGAGCAAATGTGATAGAATTTTGCTTAATTCTTAAATTAACCATAATATAAAATGATCTAATCGGGTCGCTGTTTGCCTTATCCTAGAAGTTTAATAGTGCATTATACTCGCCATTTCATGCGCTTTGAGATGCCGCTTAGCCCAATACGCTATCTGTAATACGAGCGACGTAAATTGAATAAATGTGATAGAATTTCGCTGAATTCTTAAATTAACCATAATATAAAATGATTGAATCGGGTCTTTGTTTGCCCTAGCCTAGAAGTTTAATAGTGCATTATACTCGCCATTTCATGCGCTTTCAGATGCCGCTTAGGCCAATACGCTATCTGAAATAGGAGCGACGTAAATTGAACAAATGTGATAGAATTTCTCTGAATTCTTAAATTAACCATAATATAAAATGATCTAATCGGGTCTCTGTTTGCCTTATCCTAGAAGTATAATAGTGCATTATACTCGTCATTTCATGCGCTTTTAGATGCCGCTTAGCCCAGGACGCTATCTGAAATAGGAACGACGTAAATTGAACAAATGTGATAGAATTTTGCTGAATTCATAAATAAACCATAATATAAAATGATCTAATCGGGTCTCTGTTTGCCCTACCCTAGAAGTTTAATAGTGCATTTTACTGGTCATTTCATGCGCTTTGATATGCCGCTTAGCCCAATACGCTATCTGAAATAGGAGCGATGTAAATTGAACAAATGTGATGCAATTTCGCTGAATTCTTTTATTAACCATAATGTAAAATGATCTAGTCGGGTCTCTGTTCGCCCTAGCCTAGAACTTTAATCGTGCAGTTTACTTGCCATTCCACGCGCTTTAAGATGCCGCCTAGGCCAGTACGCTATCTGAAATAGGAGCGACGTAAATTGAACAAACGTGATAGAATTTTGCTGAATTCTTAAATTAACCATAATATAAAATGATCTAATCGGGTCTCTGATTGACCTATCATAGAATTTTAATAGTGCATTTTACTCGCCATTTCATGCGCTTTGAGATGCCGCTTAGCCCAATACGCTATCTGAAATAGGAGCGACGTAAGTTGAACAAATGTGATAGAATTTCGCTGAATTCTTTTATTAACCATAATGTAAAATGATCTATCGGGTCTCTGTTCGCCCTAGCCTAGAAGTTTAATAGTGCATTTTACTCGACATTTCATGCGCTTTGAGATGCCGCTTAGGCCAATACGCTATCTGAAATAGGAGCGACGTAAATTGTACAAATGTGATAGAATTTCTCTGAACTCTTAAATTAACCATAATATAAAATGATCTAATCGGGTCTCTGTTTGCCTTATCCTAGAAGTATAATAGTGCATTATACTCGTCATTTCATTCGCTTTTAGATGCCGCTTAGCCCAGGACGCTATCTGAAATAGGAACGACGTAAATTGAACAAATGTGATAGAATTTTGCTGAATTCTTAAATAAACCATAATATAAAATGATCTAATCGGGTCTCTGTTTGCCCTACCCTAGAAGTTTAATAGTGCATTTTACTGGTCATTTCATGCGCTTTGATATGCCGCTTAGCCCAATACGCTATCTGAAATAGGAGCGATGTAAATTGAACAAATGTGATGCAATTTCGCTGAATTCTTAAATTAACCATAATATAAAATGATCTAATCGGGTCTCTGATTGACCTATCATAGAATTTTAATAGTGCATTTTACTCGCCATTTCATGCGCTTTGAGATGCCGCTTAGCCCAATACGCTATCTGAAATAGGAGCGACGTAAGTTGAACAAATGTGATAGAATTTCGCTGAATTCTTTTATTAACCATAATGTAAAATGATGTATCGGGTCTCTGTTCGCCCTAGCCTAGAAGTTTAATAGTGCATTTTACTCGACATTTCATGCGCTTTGAGATGCCGCTTAGGCCAATACGCTATCTGAAATAGGAGCGACGTAAATTGTACAAATGTGATAGAATTTCTCTGAATTCTTAAATTAACCATAATATAAAATGATCTAATCGGGTCTCTGTTTGCCTTATCCTAGAAGTGTAATAGTGCATTATACTCGTCATTTCATGCGCTTTTAGATGCCGCTTAGCCCAGGACGCTATCTGAAATAGGAACGACGTAAATTGAACAAATGTGATAGAATTTTGCTGAATTCTTAAATTAACCATAATATAAAATGATCTAATCGGGTCTCTGTTTGCCCTACCCTAGAAGTTTAATAGTGCATTTTACTCGTCATTTCATGCGCTTTGATATGCCGCTTAGCCCAATACGCTATCTGAAATAGGAGCGATGTAAATTGAAAGAATGTGATGCAATTTCGCTGAATTCTTTTATTAACCATAATGTAAAATGATCTAATCGGGTCTCTGTTCGCCCTAGCCTAGAACATTAATCGTGCATTTTATTTGCCATTCCACGCGCTTTCAGATGCCGCATTGGCCAATACGCTATCTGAAATAGGAGCGACGTCAAATTGAACAAATGTGATAGAATTTCTCTGAATTCTTAAATTAACCATAATATAAAATGATCTAATCGGGTCTCTGTTTGCCTTATCCTAGAAGTATTATAGTGCATTATACTCGTCATTTCATGCGGTTTTAGATGCCGCTTAGCCCAGGACGCTATCTGAAATAGGAACGACGTAAATTGAACAAATGTGATAGAATTTTGCTGAATTCTTAAATTAACCATAATATAAAATGATCTAATCGGGTCTCTGTTTGCCCTACCCTAGAAGTTTAATAGTGCATTTTACTCGTCATTTCATGCGCTTTGATATGCCGCTTAGCCCAATACGCTATCTGAAATAGGAGCGATGTAAATTGAACAAATGTCATGCAATTTCGCTGAATTCTTTTATTAACCATAATGTAAAATGATCTAATCGGGTCTCTGTTCGCCCCAGCCTAGAACTTTAATCGTGCATTTTATTCGCCATTACACGTGCTTTAAGATGCCGCCTAGGCCAGTACGCTATCTGAAATAGGAGCGACGTAAATTGAACAAATGTGATAGAATTTTGCTGAATTCTTAAATTAACCATAATATAAAATGATCTAATCGGGTCTCTGATTGACCTATCATAGAATTTTAATAGTGCATTTTACTCGCCATTTCATGCGCTTTGAGATGCCGCTTAGCCCAGGACGCTATCTGAAATAGGAGCGACGTAAATTGAACAAATGTGATAGAATTTTGCTGAATTCTTAAATTAACCATAATATAAATGATCTAATCGGGTCTCTGTTTGCCCTACCCTAGAAGTTTAATAGTGCATTTTACTCGTCATTTCATGCGCTTTGATATGCCGCTTAGCCCAATACGCTATCTGAAATAGGAGCGATGTAAATTGAACAAATGTCATGCAATTTCGCTGAATTCTTTTATTAACCATAATGTAAAATGATCTAATCGGGTCTCTGTTCGCCCCAGCCTAGAACTTTAATCGTGCATTTTATTCGCCATTCCACGTGCTTTAAGATGCCGCCTAGGCCAGTACGCTATCTGAAATAGGAGCGACGTAAATTGAACAAATGTGATAGAATTTTGCTGAATTCTTAAATTAACCATAATATAAAATGATCTAATCGGGTCTCTGATTGACCTATCATAGAATTTTAATAGTGCATTTTACTCGCCATTTCATGCGCTTTGAGATGCCGCTTAGCCCAGGACGCTATCTGAAATAGGAGCGACGTAAATTGAACAAATGTGATAGAATTTTGCTGAATTCTTAAATTAACCATAATATAAAATGATCTAATCGGGTCTCTGTTTGCCCTACCCTAGAAGTTTAATAGTGCATTTTACTCGTCATTTCATGCGCTTTGATATGCCGCTTAGCCCAATACGCTATCTGAAATAGGAGCGATGTAAATTGAACAAATGTGATGCAATTTCGCTGAATTCTTTTATTAACCATAATGTAAAATGATCTAATCGGGTCTCTGTTCGCCCTAGCCTAGAAGATTAATAGCGCATTTTACTCGCCATTCCACGCGCTTTAAGATGCCGCCTAGCCCAATACGCTATCTGTAATACGAGCGACGTAAATTGAATAAATGTGATAGAATTTCGCTGAATTCTTAAATTAACCATAATATAAAATGATTGAATCGGGTCTTTGTTTGCCCTAGCCTAGAAGTTTAATAGTGCGTTTTACTCGCCATTTCATGCGCTTTCAGATGCCGCTTAGCCCAATACGCTATCTGAAATAGGAGCGACGTAAATTGAACAAATGTGATAGAATTTCTCTGAATTCTTATATTAACCTTAATGTAAAATGATCTAATCGGGTCTCTGTTCGCCCTACTCTAGAAGATTAATAGTGCATTTCACTCGTCATTTCATGCGCTTTGAGATGCCGCTTAGCCCAATAAGCTATCTGAAATAGGAGCGACGTAAATTGAACAAATGTGACAGAATCTCGCTGAATTCTTATATTAACCTTAATGTAAAATGATCTAATCGGGTCTCTGTTTGCCCTACCCTAGAAGTTTAACAGTGCATTTTACTCGCCATTTCGTGCGGTTTGAGATGCCGCTTAGCCCAATACGCTATCTGAAATAGGAGCGACGTAAATTGAACAAATGTGATAGAATTTCCCTGAATTCTTATATTAACCTTAATGTAAAATGATCTAATCGGGTCTTTGTTCGCCTTACCCTAGAAGTTTAATAGTGCATTTCACTCGTCATTTCATGCGCTTTGAGATGCCGTTTAGCCCAATAAGCTATCTGAAGTAGGAGCGACGTAAATTGAACAGATGTGATAGAATTTCGCTGAATTCTTATATTAACCAAAATATAAAATGATCTAATCGGGTCTCTGATTGCCCTATCAGAGAAGTTTAGTAGTGCATTTTACTCGCCCTTCCACGCGCTTTAAGATGCCGCCTAGCCCAGTACGCTATCTGAAATAGGAGCGACGTATGTTGAAAAAATGTGATAGAATTACGCTGAATTCTTATATTAACCGTAATATAAAATGATCTAATCGGGTCTCTGATTGCCCTATCATAGAAGTTTAACAGTGTATTTTACTCGCCATTCCTCGCGTTTTAAGATGCCGCCTAGCTCAGTACGCTAGCTGAAATAGGAACGACGTAAATTGAAAAAATGTGATAGAATTTCGCTGAATTCTTATATTAGCCAAAATATAAAATGATCTAATCGGCTCTCTGATTGCCCTGTCATAGAAGTTTAGTAGTGCATTTTACTGGCCCTTCCACACGCTTTAAGATGCCGCCTAGCCCAGTACGCTATCTGAAATAGGAGCGACGTAAGTTGAACAAATGTGATAGAATTACGCTGAATTCTTATATTAACCGTAATATAAAATGATCAAATCGGGTCTCTGTTTGCCTTACCCTAGAAGTTTAATTGTGCATTTTACTCGGCATTTCAAGCGAGTTGAGATGCCGGTTAGCCCAATACGCTATCTGAAATTGAAGCGACGTAAATTGGACAAATGTGATAGAATTTGGCTGAATTGTTAAATTAACCATAATATAAAATGATCTAATCGCGTCTCTGTTTGCCCTACCCTAGAAGTATAATAGTGCATTTTACTCGCCATTTCATGTGCTTTGAGATGCCACTTAGCCCAATACGCTATCTGAAATAGGATCGACGTAAATTAAACAAATGTGATAGAATTTCGCTGAATTCTTATATTAACCATAATATAAAATGATCTAATCGGGTCTCTTTTTGCCCTACCCTAGAAGTTTAATAGTGTATTTTACTCGCCATTCCTCGCGTTTTATGATGCCGCCTAGCCCAGTACGCTAGCTGAAATAGGAACGACGTAAATTGAAAAATGTGATAGAATTTTGCTGAATTCTTAAATTAACTATAATATAAAATGATCTAGTCGGGTCTCTGTTTGCCCTACCCTAGAAGTATAATAGTGCATTTGACCCGCCATTTCATGCGCTTTGAGATGCCGCTTAGCCCAATACGCTATCTGAAATAGGAGCGACGTAAATTGAACAAATGTGATAGAATTTCGCTGAATTCTTAAATTAACCATAATATAAAATGATCTAATGGGGTCTCTGTTTGCCCTACCATAGAAGTTTAATAGTGCATTTTACTCGCCATTCCACGCGCTTTAAGTTGCCGCCTAGCCCAGTACGCTATCTGAAATAGGAGCTACGTAAGTTGAACAAATGTGACAGAATTTCGCTGAATTCTTATATTTACCGTAATATAAAATGAGCTAATCGGGTCTCTGTTTGCGTTATCCTAGAAGTTTAATTGTGAATTTTACTCGCCATTTCATGCGCTTTGAGATGCCGCTTAGCCCAATACGCTATCTGAAATAGGAGCGACGTATGTTGAACGAATGTGATAGAATTACGCTGAACTCTTATATTCACCGTAATATAAAATGATCTAATCTGGTCTCTGTTTGCCTTACCCTAGAAGTTTAATAGTGCATTTTACTCGCCATTTCATGCGCTTTGAGATGCCGCTTAGCCCAATACGCTATCTGAAATAGGAGCGATGTAAATTGATCAAATGTGATAGAATTTCGCTGAATTCTTTTATTAACCATAATGTAAAATGATCTAATCGGGTCTCTGTTCGCCCTAGCGTAGAAGCTTAATTGTGTATTTTATTCGTCATTCCATGCGCTTTGAGATGCCTCTTAGCCCAATACGCTATTTGAAATAGGAGCGACGTAAATTTAACAAATGTGATAGAATTTCGCTGAATCCTTATATTAACCAAAATATAAAATGATCTAATCGGGTCTCTGTTTGCCCTACCCTAGAAGTTTGATAGTGCATTTTACTCGCCATTTCTTGCGCTTTGAGATGCCGCTTAGCCCAATACGCTATCTGAAATAGGAGCGACGTAAATTGAACAAATGTGATAGAATTTCGCTGAATTCTTATATTAACCAAAATATAAAATGATCTAATCGGGTCTTTGTTCGCCCTACCCTAGAAGTTTAATAGTGCATTTCATTCGTCATTTCATGCGCTTTGAGATGCCGCCTATCCCAGTACGCTAGCTGAAATACGAACGACGTAAATTGAACAAATGTGATAGAATTTCGCTGAATTCTTATATTAAGCAAAATATAAAATGATCTAATCGGATCTCTGATTGCCCTATCATAGAAGTTTAGTAGTGCATTTTACTCGCCCGTCCACGCGCTTTAAGATGCCGCCTAGCCCAGTACGCTATCTGAAATAGGAGCGACGTAAGTTGAACAAATGTGATAGTTTTTCGCTGAATCCTTATATTAACCAAAATATAAAATGATCTAATCGGGTCTCTGTTTGCCCTACCCTAGAAGTTTAATAGTGCATTTTACTTGCCATTTCTTGCGCTTTGAGATGCCGCTTAGCCCAATACGCTATCTGAAATAGGAGCGACGTACATTGAACAAATGTGATAGAATTTCGCTGAATTCTTATATTAACCAAAATATAAAATGATCTAATCGGGTCTCTGTTTGTCCTACCCTAGAAGTTTAATAGAGCATTTTACTCGCCATGTCTTGCGCTTTGAGATGCAGCTTACCCCAATACGCTATCTGAAATAGGAGCGACGTAAATTGCACAAATGTGATAGAATTTCGCTGAATTCTTATATTAACCTTAATGTAAAATGATCTAATCGGGTCTTTGTTCGCCCTACCCTAGAAGTTTAATAGTGCATTTCATTCGTCATTTCATGCGCGTTGAGATGCCGCTTAGCCCAATAAGCTATCTGAAATAGGAGCGACGTAAATTGAACAAATGTGATAGAATTTCGCTGAATTCTTATATTAACCAAAATATAAAATGATCTAATCGGATCTCTGATTGCCCTATCATAGAAGTTTAGTAGTGCATTTTACTCGCCCGTCCACGCGCTTTAAGATGCCGCCTAGCCCAGTACGCTATCTGAAATAGGAGCGACGTAAGTTGAACAAATGTGATAGAATTACGTTGAATTCTTATATTAACCGTAATCTAAAATGATATAATCGGGTCTCTGTTTGCCTTACCCTAGAAGTTTAATTGTGCATTTTACTCGGCATTTCATGCGAGTTGAGATGCCGGTTAGCCCAATACGCTATCTGAAACTGGAGCGACGTAAATTGGACAAATGTGATAGAATTTGGCTGAATTGTTAAATTAACCATAATATAAAATCATCTAATCGGGTCTTTGTTTGCCCTACCGTAGAAGTATAATAGTGCATTTTACTCGCCATTTCATGCGCTTTGAGATGCCACTTAGCCCAATAAGCTACCTGAAATAGGAGCGACGTAAATTGAACAAATGTTATAGAATTTTTCTGAATTCTTAAATAAACCATAATATGAAATGATCTAATCGGGTCTCTGTTCGCCCTACCCTAGAAGTTTAACAGTGCATTTTACTCGCCATTTCATGCGGTTTGAGATGCCGCTTAGCCCAATACGCTATCTGAAATAGGAGCGACGTAAATTGAACAAATGTGATAGAATTTCCCTGAATTCTTATATTAACCTTAATGTAAAATGATCTAATCGGTTCTCTGTTCGCCCTACCCTAGAAGTTTAATAGTGCCTTTCACTCGTCATTTAATGCGCTTCGAGATGCCGCCTTGCCCAATACGCTATCTGAAATAGGAGCGACGTAAATTGAACAAATGTGATAGCATTTCGCTGAATTCTTATATTAACCAAAATATAAAATGATCTAATCGGCTCTCTGATTGCCCTATCATAGAAGTTTAGTAGTGCATTTTACTCGCCCTTCCACGCGCATTAAGATGCCGCCCAGCCCAGAACGCTATCTGAAATAGGAGCGACGTAAGTTGAACAAATGTGATAGAATTACGCTGAATTCTTATATTAACCGTATTATAAAATGATCTAATCGGGTCTCTGTTACCCTTACCCTAGAAGTTTAATTGTGCATTTTACTCGGCATTTTATGCGCTTTGAGATGCCGCTTAGCCCAATACGCTATCTGAAATAGGTGCGACGTAAATTGAACAAATGTGATAGAATTTCCCTGAATTCTTATATTAACCTTAATGTAAAATGATCTAATCGGGTCTCTGTTCGCCCTACCTTAGAAGTTTAATAGTGCCTTTCACTTGTCATTTCATGCGTTTTGAGATGCCGCTTAGACCAATACGCTATCTGAAATAGGAGCGACGTAAATTGAACAAATGTGATAGAATTTCGCTGAATTCTTATATTAACCAAAATATAAAATGATCTAATCGGGTCTCTGATAGCCGTATCATAGAAGTTTAATAGTGCATTTTACTCGCCATTTCATGCGCATTGAGATGCCGCTTAGCCCAATACGATATCTGAAATAGGAGCGACGTAAATTGAACAAATGTGATAGAGTTTCGCTGAATTCTTTAATTAACCATAATATAAAATGATTTTATCGGGTCTCTGTTTTCCCTACCCTAGAACTTTAATAGTGCATTTTACTCGCCATTTCTTGCGCTTTGAGATGCCGCTTAGCCCAATACGCTATCTGAAATATCAGCGACGTAAATTGAACAAATGTGATAGAATTTCACTGAATTCTTATATTAACCTTAATGTAAAATGATCTAATCGGGTCGTTGTTCGCCCTACCCTAGAAGTTTAATAGTGCATTTCACTCGTCATTTCATGCGCTTTTAGATGCCGCTTATCCCAATAAGCTATCTGAAATAGGAGCGACGTAAATTGAACAAATGTGATAGAATTTCGCTGAATTCTTATATTAACCAAAATATAAAATGATCTAATCGGGTCTCTGTTTGCCCTACCCTAGAAGTTTGATAGTGCATTTTACTCGCCATTTCTTGCGCTTTGAGATGCCGCTTAGCCCAATACGCTATCTGAAATAGGAGCGACGTAAATTGAACAAATGTGATAGAATTTCGCTGAATTCTTATATTAACCAAAATATAAAATGATCTAATCGGGTCTTTGTTCGCCCTACCCTAGAAGTTTAATAGTGCATTTCATTCGTCATTTCATGCGCTTTGAGATGCCGCCTATCCCAGTACGCTAGCTGAAATACGAACGACGTAAATTGAACAAATGTGATAGAATTTCGCTGAATTCTTATATTAAGCAAAATATAAAATGATCTAATCGGATCTCTGATTGCCCTATCATAGAAGTTTAGTAGTGCATTTTACTCGCCCGTCCACGCGCTTTAAGATGCCGCCTAGCCCAGTACGCTATCTGAAATAGGAGCGACGTAAGTTGAACAAATGTGATAGAATTTCGCTGAATCCTTATATTAACCAAAATATAAAATGATCTAATCGGGTCTCTGTTTGCCCTACCCTAGAAGTTTAATAGTGCATTTTACTTGCCATTTCTTGCGCTTTGAGATGCCGCTTAGCCCAATACGCTATCTGAAATAGGAGCGACGTACATTGAACAAATGTGATAGAATTTCGCTGAATTCTTATATTAACCAAAATATAAAATGATCTAATCGGGTCTCTGTTTGTCCTACCCTAGAAGTTTAATAGAGCATTTTACTCGCCATGTCTTGCGCTTTGAGATGCAGCTTACCCCAATACGCTATCTGAAATAGGAGCGACGTAAATTGCACAAATGTGATAGAATTTCGCTGAATTCTTATATTAACCTTAATGTAAAATGATCTAATCGGGTCTTTGTTCGCCCTACCCTAGAAGTTTAATAGTGCATTTCATTCGTCATTTCATGCGCGTTGAGATGCCGCTTAGCCCAATAAGCTATCTGAAATAGGAGCGACGTAAATTGAACAAATGTGATAGAATTTCGCTGAATTCTTATATTAACCAAAATATAAAATGATCTAATCGGATCTCTGATTGCCCTATCATAGAAGTTTAGTAGTGCATTTTACTCGCCCGTCCACGCGCTTTAAGATGCCGCCTAGCCCAGTACGCTATCTGAAATAGGAGCGACGTAAGTTGAACAAATGTGATAGAATTACGTTGAATTCTTATATTAACCGTAATCTAAAATGATATAATCGGGTCTCTGTTTGCCTTACCCTAGAAGTTTAATTGTGCATTTTACTCGGCATTTCATGCGAGTTGAGATGCCGGTTAGCCCAATACGCTATCTGAAACTGGAGCGACGTAAATTGGACAAATGTGATAGAATTTGGCTGAATTGTTAAATTAACCATAATATAAAATGATCTAATCGGGTCTTTGTTTGCCCTACCGTAGAAGTATAATAGTGCATTTTACTCGCCATTTCATGCGCTTTGAGATGCCACTTAGCCCAATAAGCTACCTGAAATAGGAGCGACGTAAATTGAACAAATGTTATAGAATTTTTCTGAATTCTTAAATAAACCATAATATGAAATGATCTAATCGGGTCTCTGTTCGCCCTACCCTAGAAGTTTAACAGTGCATTTTACTCGCCATTTCATGCGGTTTGAGATGCCGCTTAGCCCAATACGCTATCTGAAATAGGAGCGACGTAAATTGAACAAATGTGATAGAATTTCCCTGAATTCTTATATTAACCTTAATGTAAAATGATCTAATCGGTTCTCTGTTCGCCCTACCCTAGAAGTTTAATAGTGCCTTTCACTCGTCATTTAATACGCTTCGAGATGCCGCCTTGCCCAATACGCTATCTGAAATAGGAGCGACGTAAATTGAACAAATGTGAT